>SJYE01123209.1:127374-166053 GCA_006408755.1 Eudorcas thomsonii | reverse complement strand
CTAAAAAACCAACACCCTCACAATCTCACAGTCCCTCCTGAAAGAAGTCAGCATGATCGCCCTGTTGGGGTCTTCCCAAGCTTGACGGAACCACAAGTCCTGTGCCACTTCACTGTTCTGGGGTTGAGGTCCCCTCAGACCTCACTCAGAGTTGCGTCCTTGAGTTCCTTCAGGGCAAGGCTGTCGAGTTCCATTTGTATCATATAGAAAAGGAAGGCTCGCCTCTACCTGACCGCCATGCTTGGGTCCTCTGAGAGCAACAACCAGGGCCTTGTTCAGACTTTCCACCTGAATTTCCTCTCTCAGACCCTTGTTAGGGTCTTCTTCTCCCTCTGAACTGGGGCCACTCACTTCAACCAAGGACCTCACCTCCCGGATAGCCTCTGGAAAGAATCTTCCTCCACCAGAGCATCAGGGCTTTGTGGGTGCGAGGCATGGGGGAGGGGGTGGGGCAATGCACCGAGTGGAGGGCGAGGCAATAACTGGGGGGTGGAGTGGCATGGGGTTGGGGAGGTTGGGGATTTGTGGGGACTCCCATTCATCATTCAGGCTACTCACCATGACTCAGTTCCTTCTGGAGCCTGGAAATGCTCACATGCCTGAGGCCATAAGCCACCGCCAGAGGCAAACTCGCTCTCCTTCCTTAGCCGCCTAGCAGGAAGTGCGTGCTAGCTACTACCTAGGAGGAAGTGAGCGCCTCACCATAGANCAGACCCTTGTTAGGGTCTTCTTCTCCCTCTGAACTGGGGCCACCCACATTTACCAAGGTCCTCACCTCCTGGATAGCCTCTGGGCAGGAATCTTCCTCCACCAGAGCATCAGGGCTTTGTGGACGCGAGGCACGGGGGGGGGGGGGCGATGCACGGAGTGGAGGGCGAGGCAATGACTGGGGGGTGGAGTGGCATAGGGTAGAGGAGGGTGGGGATTTGGGGGGGACTCTCATCCATCATTCAGGCTCCTCACCGTGACTCGGTTCCTGCTGGAGCCTGGAAATGCTCACATGCCTGAGGTCACGCACCACCACCGGAGGCAAACTCGCTCTCCTTCCTTAGCCGCCTAGCAGGAAGTGCGTGCTAGCTACTACCTAGGAGGAAGTGAGCGCCTCACCATAGATCGTTCCTCGATCTCTGGCGCCCCCTCTGAGAGTGGAGGACACCATCAGTTTCACATAGGCTTCTCAATTACCCTCCTTTCAGGACCTTGGGCACGTCCTTCTGTCACTGTCCTTACAACGAGGTCCTCACCTACTTGAGACCGTCCTTGCAGGAAGCTGCCCGATGGCACAGGTCTAAGAGTAGGTACAGGGTTGTTCCTGCAGGGCTCCCTACACGATCGGGTGGTATTCTCCTCAGTAGTCCTGCACCCGAGTCCTGTCTCAGCTCCTGTCTCTTTAATGAATGGCTTCCTTGTAAAAGCCACATCCATGCAAACTCTTAAGTACTGTCTCCACTGTGAGTCTTAAGGGCAACGGGCCTGTGTCCCAGGAATGATGTAAGATAGGGAAGCTGAATTGCCAGGTAGAGGACTTGGATAGGAGTTGAGCTTTCAGCAAAAAAAGCAAAAAACATGCCAATTTATTTCTTCCCTTTACCACTCAGATTTGGCTTCCGATACAACTTCTGTTCTGTGAGACTTGCATATTACAGAAATGGGCTGAGCCTGATAATTTCGTGAGACCTCTCCATTTCATGGTTAACTGACACTGCACATATAAATGATCATATTGTTACCAAGTAGTACCTTCTTTTCATTGGGATTTCTTATTGCCCTGGTTATGTATTTCAATCCAGTAGTTTGGGCACACACTGCTTTTTATTTTCATTGTTCCTTCTATCACCTGAGATATATTCCACAACAGAGAGAAGAAAAGTGAGTAAAATTACACAAGGGCAACTTCAATGTGTGAGTAGTAGAAAAGAATGTGCCCTAGAGAACTTCAGACCAGGAGCTTAGTCTAGCTCTGTTACTTACCACCTTGTGAATATAAGAATAATGCAAGTTTTTCATCTGCCAAATGAATTTGATAAACCCTATCTTGTATGACTGTTCTTTGGAAGGAATGATGCTAAAGCTTAAACTCTAATACTTTGGCCACCTCATGCGAAGAGTTGACTCATTGGAAAAGACTCTGATGCTGGGAGGGATTGGGGGCAGGAGGAGAAGGGGACGACAGACGATGAGATGGCTGGATGGCATCACGGACTCAATGGACATGAGTTTGAGTGAACTCCGGGAGTTTGTGATAGACAGGAAGGCCTGGCATGCTGCAGTTCATGGGGTTGCAAAGAGTCGGACACGACTGATCAACTGAACTGAACTGAACTGTATGACTGTGGGAATGTATGTATTGTGTATAAAGCACCCATCAAAATCCTGGCAAATATTGGGTGTTTCATGAATGGCAGTTAATATTTTTACCTAGACAATTTCACCCTCCCTTGTAGGAATGTTTTCTTAAATCCAGCATATGTCAGGGGAAATGCAGCGCTCTCAGACAGAACAATACCTCATCAGTCAAAATTTTGCTTTAGCAAGTAAAATTAAGTATCTTTTCCATGTTAGAGCATTTATTATTTAATTTTGGTGTGCAGATTTTTTTTTCGCACCTGGAATCAACTCAAAGTTCCTGGAATTTTGTCATGTACCAACTCTTTTAGTCCTTTCCAGTTTCCCTTCTGTCTAAACCATGTCTATTTTTATTTGTTTCTTCCCCACAAAAATCTACCCCTCTCTTAGATTTTGCAAAATTACTCAAGATAACCCAATCAAAATGCTCTTTTAGGGCACTGGGATCTGGGTCTACTTGTTCAAGGCAGAAAGTGTCAAAAGACTGGCTCTTGTGCATCTCACCTGTTGGAGCTCAATGCAGGTTGCCCCAAAATATGCCACAGTGACATGCTGATTACCTTGTATTCAGGTTACTTAAGATAAGGCCATTGTAGGAGTGATACTCTGACTCTCTTTTCTGTCTCCCTGAAAGCAGGAAAGAAATCTGTCCTATGAAAGATGCACTGCCTGCATCTGGGGGTAGAAGAACACCCTTATGCCCAAAAACAGAGAATTCAGTCAGAGAAGTCTGTATACACAAATGTCTTTAATTTACTAAGCCAAGCTCAGATTCTGTTTAGATTCTTCACTAACTGAGCTCTCAAAACTTACGTTTATTTGTCCTTTCCATTCCTCAAAAATGTATTGTTTCTAGTTCTGAAACACATAAAAGCTGCCTGCTTTGTCCACTTCTTTAGGTCCCATTTCTAGTACACCCTCGTGCACACAAATTACAATTTGTTTCTTCTCCTGTTAACCTGTCTGTGTCAATTTTATTATTAATCCAATCACAGGAACCCAAAAGGGATCAGTTCAGTTCAGTTTAGTCACTCAGTCTTGTCTGAGTCTTTGCAACCCCATGAATCGCAGCACACCAGGCCTCCCTGTCCATCACCAACTCCTGGAGCTCACTCAGATTCACGTCCACTGAGTCCGTGATGCCATCCAGCCATCTCATCCTCGGTCGTCCCCTTCTCCTCCTGCCCCCAATCCCTCCCAGCATCAGAGTCTTTTCCAATGAGTCAACTCTTCACATGAGGTAGCCAAAGTATTGGAGTTTCAGCATTCCTTCCAAAGAAATCCAAGTGTTGATCTCCTTCAGAATGGATTGGTTGGATCTCCTTGCAGTCCAAGGGACTCTCAAGAGTCTTCTCCAACACCACAGTTAAAAAGCATCAATGCTTTAGTGCTCAGCTTTCTTCACAGTCCTACTCTCACATCCATACATGACCACTGGAAAAACCATAGCCTTGACTAGACAGACCTTAGTCAGCCAAGTAATGTCTCTGCTTTTGAATATGCTATCTAGGTTGGTCATAACTTTTCTTCCAGGGACTAAGTGTCTTTTAATTTCAAGGCTGCAATCACCATCTGCAGTGATTTTGGAGTCTGACACTGTTTGCACTGTTTCCCCATCTATTTTCCCATGAAGTAATGAGACCAAATGCCATGATCTTCGTTTTCTGAATGTTGAGCTTTAAGCCAACTTTTTCACTCTTCAGTTTCACTTTCATCAAGAGGCTTTTTAGTTCCTCTTCACTTTCTGCCATAAGGGTGGTGTCATCTGCATATATAAGGCTATTGATATTTCTCCGAGCAAACTTGATTCCAGCTTGTATTTTTTCCAGTCCAGCATTTCTTATGATGTACTCTGCATATAAATTAAATAAGCAGGTTGACAATATACAGCTTGACCTACTCCTTTTCCTATTTGGAACGAGTCTGTTGTTCCATGTCCAGTTCTAACTGTTGCTTCCTGACCTGCATACAAATTTCTCAAAAGTCCGGTCAGGTGGTCTGGTATTCCCATCTCTCTCAGAATCTTCCACAGTTTATTGTGATCCACACAGTCAAAGGCTTAGGCATAGTCAATAAAGCAGAAATCTAGGTTTTTCTGGAGCTCTCTTGCTTTTTCCATGAACTAGCGGATGCTGAAAATTTGATGGATTTCACCAGATGGTCAACATCGAAATCAGATTGGTTATATTCTTTGTAGCCAAAGATGGAGAAGCTCTATACAGTCAACAAAAACAAGACTAAGAGCTGACTGTGGCTCAGATCATGAACACCTTACTACCAAATTCAGACTTAAATTGAAGAAAGTAGGGAAAACTACTAGACCATTCAGGTATGACCTAAATCAAATCCCTTATGATTATACAGTGGAAGTGAGAAATAGATGTAAGGGCCTAGATCTGATTGATAGAGTGCCTGATGATCTATGGAATGAGGTTAGTGACATTGTACAAGAGACAGGGATCAAGACCATCCCCATAGAAAGGAAATGCAAAAAAGCAAAATGGCTGTCTGAAGAGGCCTTACAAATAGCTGTGAAAAGAAGAGAAGTGAAAAACAAAGGCGTAAAGGAAAGATATAAGCATCTGAATGCAGAGTTCCAAAAAATAGCTAGAAGAGAAAAGAAAGCCTTCTTCAGCAATCAGTGCAAAGCAATAGAGGAAAGGAACAGAATGGGAAAGACTAGAGATCTCTTCAAGAAAATTAGAGATACCAAGGGAACACTTCATGCAAAGATGGGCTCAATAAAGGACAGAAATGGTATGGACATAACACAAGCAGAAGATATTAAGAGGAGGTGGCAAGAATACACAGAAGAACTGTACAAAAAAGATCTTCATGACCCGGATAATCATGATTATGTGATCACTCATCGAGAGCCAGACATCCTGGAATGTGAAGTCAAGTGGGCCTTAGAAAGCATAACTACGAACAAAGCTAGAGGAGGTGATGGAATTCCAGTTGAACTATTTCAAATCCTGAAAGATGATGCTGTAAAAGTGCTACACTCAATATGCCAGCAAATTTGGAAAACTCAGCAGTGGCCACAGAACTGGAAAAGGTCAGTTTTCATTCCAATCCCGAAGAAAGGCAATGCCAAAGAATGCTCAAACTACTGCACAATTGCACTCATCTCACATGCTAGTAAAGTAATGTTCAAAATTCTCCAAGCCAGCTTTCAGCAATATGTGAACCATAAACTTCCAAGAGGCATAGAGGCATAAATTTCTCCCTCCCTGACCATTGGCAAGCCAGCCAGGAGCTTTCTCATCCTGAGACTGCTGCTACTGAGAGATCTGGGACATCTGACAAAGGCCACAGAAGGTAAGATATCTTATCATGTCAGTCTCCCAGATCTCTGCCTTCACGGTCTGATACAAGGGAAAGTAGTCAGAGTCCCTTTTTCTCTCTAAATTTAGATTAGCAGGAGACAATATTTGTGTAGCTAGTTCCTTGGACTTAGGGAAACAGGGATTCTTTTCTTCTCAAATATGGTCACTGTTTTACTTTGTCTGTTGTGTCATTTGTCATAAGGAGAAAGAACCATAGGGCAGCACAGCAGGGATAGGCTCTATAAGCCTGCTGTTCAAGCCAGCCTCACAGTGTGGTGAGTTAACAATTCTCATCAGACCTGCGTCTATTTAGACAAACTTTGCTGTGGTTCCCATAAGTAGAAACCAGATGAGATTTTACCTTCCATCTTCTTTTATTATCTTGACAGCTCATCATTTTGTCCAGTGAGAATATTCTGTCTGATCTCTGCCATCCAGGAGGTACATTTCCTAGGGTATATCTGGTGGCTTGTTGAATAGACTGGAGTTCCAAGACATGAAGTCACCAGCAGCACTCCCTTTGTCTGGTTGGGCCAGCTCTCAGGGGGGTTTGTCATGAGGGGTCCTGGTCCACAGAGGGCATTTGTCATCTCAGCTTGTGTTTCTTGTTAGCACTGGAAAGCCTCTTGCCAGTAGTGCCTGCCTGATGTCATGAATTAGTGAGCTTATGGCTGGAGTGCCGAGAGCTTGTTTTCACTACATCATTCATACCACCTGTAGCAACAAAAAGGCTTTTACTATTTTGACTAACTCTGGGAATGAACTTTCTGGATCTTGTGAGGGGTAAATACTCTCTTGTAATATATTTCCTGCATCTTTGGTTAAGCAATTTAAAAAAAAACCTCACTGATTTGAGTTGCCGTTTGAAATTAATATAAGAGCCTACTTGCCAATGACCAGATGATGAATCCTTTAAATTGGCTGTATTAAAAAGAAAAACTATCTGTGGGAGCTGTCATCATAAACATCTGTCATATTGATACTTATGTGAGGATCAAATTGAAAGAAAAAAATATTATAATGACTGCCCTTAAGACATTCCTTATTATGATGAAAGGACTTAAAAATCCAACAAAATTTTCCTTCCTAAAAATAACCCTGCTTCCTCTGTAAATTTTCAGGACCTCCTACACATAATCTCAGAACAAATCAGCTGCAGCCAAGGGCTAACAGAAACAACTGTCTTTGTCTTGTAAATATAAAATCAGAAATACAATTCTAGAAGCAAGTCAAAACACACCTAACTTGACAAGTCCCAAGGCTTTGCCCATCCCTACTAAAATGTTTGTAGATATTATAAATAATCAGGGTATGAGAATAAAATTTTCCTTTACTTAAGGAAATTAATAGTAATTACTCAAACACTTATGATAATAGACAAATATGCTCCAAAACTCCTGGGAGAAAACAAGTTTTCTTTCTCTGCCCCTTGAAGTTATAAATTCTATCATGTCTTTCAAATGTTAATACAGGTCACAGCACCTGAGAATGAGTCTGGGTTAGCTCAGCCTGTAGTATTTTTAAAAAAGGGACCTCTTTAATAATAGGCTAGTTGAGATTTTTAAATAAATAAATAAATAAATAAATAAAGTACTATTTCATCCCCCCGAAAAAAGGTCTTAAGATAATGACTAAATGCTTTATTGAGATGTTCATGAGTAATCTATGTATGATTATTAAGAACAAAAGTATTAAATGGATATAAATGAGATGGGAGTATTTAGGTGATCTTTTTAACAATAATCGTTTTGTGATATATCTACTCAGATTGTTTCCTCAATCTCTCTGGGGCTGCCATTGCCTTCTCCGAGAGTTTTGCTAAGTTAAATTAACTGATGAAGATTTGTTGACTGTCTAGTCATTTCCAAATAAGGTAAAATGCTAAAACATTAATTGTTGAACAAGTCTAAATTTGCATATATTTCACCTCTTACTACAAGAGACTAAGTATGTTTTGGTTTATTAATAAATGTACCTCATGCTTTATGGAAAGATTATTCTATATATTTCTAGAAATTATAAAGTGTACTTTTAAGTTTGCTGAGCCACAATTAATACAATTAAGAATTGTTTATTTTCACTAAAAAAATTAAAATTAAAAGGATTAAGAAGTTTAATATGTGGATAAAGCTACTGAATATAACAAAAATAGAATATGTTTGGTGGTAATAAAAGTTATATGGCATGGAGATGTTTTTGTGAAGGAAAAAGAATGTAGTCTTTTGTAAGGCTGTTTATTCCCAAATGGCAAAGAAAATAAGGCTCAAACTAAAATGGGCATACAAAATTGTAAGTTTTGTGAAAAAATAAATCTTTAGAAAGGAACTTTATGTGTTGTCAGGAATAAATAAAATTGGAATCAACTTAATTAAGTAAATGGGTTTAAGTAACAAAAGTAACCTGGTATAAAATTGGAATTTGGTTTTATCTCTGTTTAAAGGACAAACTGTCTTTTTTCTATGGGTTTGTTCTTGGTAAGAAGAAATTATGAAAGTTTTTCTTTACCTTGAAGGAATCTGACCAAATATATATATATATGTAGTATCTTGTTTTATCTTTATTCGAACATGATTGCTTAAGTAAACCTAGTCCTCTGGATGTTAAAAGAGCTAAATTTTATACCAAACCATATAACCTATATTTGCCTATGAAGTCTTTAATTCTTATTTTGGATATAGATATCTAAGCATTCTTTCCCAGTGATCTATGTGACTAAGTGTTTTAAAGCCTTTTTGATATTTTTGACAAGCTTCTTCCAAATCAAATTCTACATGTCTTTTTGACTTAGAAGTAGCTTTGAGGTATACATTATTTCAGAGGGCCCCTGAAATATCTCAAAGATTTGTTCCCTCTCCTTTTAAAAAGAGAGATATTAAACTAATTAAGAATATTGGTTATGTTAAATTACATGGGAAGCACTGCCAAATAAGAAGTAATGTTAAGCCTTTTTTTACGTTGTGTCTGGCTTACCAGGTGGCTCAGAGAGTAAGGAATCTGCCTGCACTGCAGGAGATCTGACTTCGACCTCTGGGTCAGGAACATCCCTTGGAGAAGGGAATGGCTACCTACTCCAGAATTCTTACCTGGAGAATTCCATGGACAGAGAAGCCTAGTGAGCTACAGTGCAAGGGGCCACAAAGAGTCAGACACAACTGAGCAACTCACACTTTCAGACTTGTATAGGTGTGTATTATATGTGTTTCAGGAATTATTATAAACTTTTGGAAGTCTTATGTGTCTTGTAGTAGAATGTTATCTGTCATCAAAATTGAAGCTCATACTAAAAGGACTAAACCCAAGTATCAGAGAAACACTGAACCTGACTTTTATGTACCGGCAGCAACAACAAAAGAATCTGTGAACACTGTGGCACGTGTAGATAAAGTCCATTTTACTTCTGCCAAAAATTGACCCTTCATTGCCAGACTTTTGCCATCCTGACATCTATTTAATATGGCACCAGTCAGCTCCCAAATTGGAGAAAGTAAGTGGGTAAATGATAGTTTTAAATTAAACAAATAGTTGGGGCTATGAGAAATTCAAGATGACCCCTTCATTCCTCCCAGCTTTCTAGCAACTCTTTTCCTGATCATCAGTTAAGATGACTCAAATTGTAGACACTGGTAGGAAGATTTTTATAAAATTGTGCACAGTCTACCAGCAATATCTATCCTGCGAGGTCCATAACTCTAGAAAGGAAAGGAAAACAGAGTTTTGCCTCAGAGGCCACAGACCTCCTTTCCCTGGACACTTTGAACACCTGTAACACAATTTCATTTCTTTGCCACTTAGTATGAGTCACTTAGTATTGCCACAGCCAGTCTCTGCCATCAGGAAGCTTCCACAAGCCTCTTAACCTCATTCATCAAAGGACAGACAGAATAAAAACCACAATCACAAAACTAACCAAGCTGATCACATGGATCACAGCCTTGTCTAATTCAGTGAAGTCGTGTATCGGCACCAAGACAGACAGGTCATGGTGGAGAGTTCTGACAAAACATNAGAAGAAATTATGAAAGTTTTTCTTTACCTTGAAGGAATCTGACCAAATATATATATATATGTAGTATCTTGTTTTATCTTTATTCGAACATGATTGCTTAAGTAAACCTAGTCCTCTGGATGTTAAAAGAGCTAAATTTTATACCAAACCATATAACCTATATTTGCCTATGAAGTCTTTAATTCTTATTTTGGATATAGATATCTAAGCATTCTTTCCCAGTGATCTATGTGACTAAGTGTTTTAAAGCCTTTTTGATATTTTTGACAAGCTTCTTCCAAATCAAATTCTACATGTCTTTTTGACTTAGAAGTAGCTTTGAGGTATACATTATTTCAGAGGGCCCCTGAAATATCTCAAAGATTTGTTCCCTCTCCTTTTAAAAAGAGAGATATTAAACTAATTAAGAATATTGGTTATGTTAAATTACATGGGAAGCACTGCCAAATAAGAAGTAATGTTAAGCCTTTTTTTACGTTGTGTCTGGCTTACCAGGTGGCTCAGAGAGTAAGGAATCTGCCTGCACTGCAGGAGATCTGACTTCGACCTCTGGGTCAGGAACATCCCTTGGAGAAGGGAATGGCTACCTACTCCAGAATTCTTACCTGGAGAATTCCATGGACAGAGAAGCCTAGTGAGCTACAGTGCAAGGGGCCACAAAGAGTCAGACACAACTGAGCAACTCACACTTTCAGACTTGTATAGGTGTGTATTATATGTGTTTCAGGAATTATTATAAACTTTTGGAAGTCTTATGTGTCTTGTAGTAGAATGTTATCTGTCATCAAAATTGAAGCTCATACTAAAAGGACTAAACCCAAGTATCAGAGAAACACTGAACCTGACTTTTATGTACCGGCAGCAACAACAAAAGAATCTGTGAACACTGTGGCACATGTAGATAAAGTCCATTTTACTTCTGCCAAAAATTGACCCTTCATTGCCAGACTTTTGCCATCCTGACATCTATTTAATATGGCACCAGTCAGCTCCCAAATTGGAGAAAGTAAGTGGGTAAATGATAGTTTTAAATTAAACAAATAGTTGGGGCTATGAGAAATTCAAGATGACCCCTTCATTCCTCCCAGCTTTCTAGCAACTCTTTTCCTGATCATCAGTTAAGATGACTCAAATTGTAGACACTGGTAGGAAGATTTTTATAAAATTGTGCACAGTCTACCAGCAATATCTATCCTGCGAGGTCCATAACTCTAGAAAGGAAAGGAAAACAGAGTTTTGCCTCAGAGGCCACAGACCTCCTTTCCCTGAACACTTTGAACACCTGTAACACAATTTCATTTCTTTGCCACTTAGTATGAGTCACTTAGTATTGCCACAGCCAGTCCCTGCCATCAGGAAGCTTCCACAAGCCTCTTAACCTCATTCATCAAAGGACAGACAGAATAAAAACCACAATCACAAAACTAACCAAGCTGATCACATGGATCACAGCCTTGTCTAACTCATTGAAGTCGTGTATCGGTACCAAGACAGACAGGTCATGGTGGAGAGTTCTGACAAAACATGGTCCACTGGAGAAGGGAAAAGCCAACCACTTCAGTATTCTGGCCTTGAGAACCCCATGAACAGTATGAAAAGACAAAAAGATATGACACTGAAAGGGGAACATCCCAGGTCAGTAGGTGCCCAATATGCTACTGGAGAAGAGTGGAGAAATAATTCCAAAAACAATGAAGAGACAGAGACAAAGTGAAAGCAACACCCAGTGGTGGATGTGACTGGTGATGAAAGTAAACTCTGATGCTGTAAGAACAATATTGCATAGGAACCTGAATGTTAGGTCCGTGAATCAAAGTAAGTTGGAAGTGGTCGAACAGGAGATGGCAAGAGTGAACATGAACATTTTAGTAATCAGTGAACTAGAATGGATGGGAATGAGCCAATTTAATTCAGATGACCATTATACTACTGTGGGGCAAGAATCTTAGAAATGGAATACCCTCATAGTCAACAAGAATCTGAAATGCAGTACTTGGGTGTAATCTCAAAAAGAACAGAATGATCTCTGTTCGTTCCCAAGGCAAACCATTCAATACAACAGTAATCCAAGTCTATGCCCCAACCATTAATCCCAAAGAAACTGAAGTTGAACAGTTCTGTGATGACCTACGAGACCATCTAGAACTAAAACCAAGAAAATATGTCCTTTTCATCACAGAGGGTTGGAATACGAAAGTAGGAAGCCAAATGATACCTGGAGTAAGAGCAAGTTTGTCCTTGAACTCCAAATTGAAGCAGGGCAAAGGCTGAGAGAGTTTTGCCAAGAGAACGCCCTGGTCATAGCAAACACCCTCTTCCAACAACACAAGAGAAGACTCTACACATGAACATCACCAGATGGTCAATAGCAAAATCAGATTCTTTGCAGCCAAAGATGGAGATGCTCTGTACAGTCAGCAAAAACAAGACTGGGAGCTGACTGTGGCTCATATCATGAACTCCTTATTGGAAAATTCAGGCTCAATTTGAAGAAAGTAGGGGAAAGCAGTAGGCCATTCAGGTAGGACCTAAATGAAATCCCGTATGATTATATAGTGGAGGTGACAAATAGATTCACGGGATTAGATCTGGAAGACAGAGTGATTGAAGAACTATGGACGGAGGTTTGTAGCTCTGTACAGGAGGTGGTGATCAAAACCATCCCCAAGAAAAAGAAATTCAGAAAGGCAAAATGGTTGTCTGAGGAATCCGTACAAATAGCTGAGAAAAGGAGAGAAGCAAAAGCAAAGGAGAAAAGAAAAGATATATCCATCTGAATGCAGAGTTCCGAAGAATAGCAAGGAGAGATAAGAAAGCCTTCCTAAGTGATCGGTCCAAAGAAATACAGGAAAACAATAGAATGGGAAAGACTAGATTCTCTTCAAAAAATTAGAGATACCAAGGGAACATTTCATGCAATATTGGGCACAACAAGGACAGAAATGGTGTGGAACTGACAGAAGCAGAAGCTATTTAGAAGAGGTGGCATGAATACACAAAAGAACTATACTAAAAAGATCATAATGATCCAATAACCACGATGGAGTGATCATTCACCTAGAGACAGACATCCTGGAATGTGAAGTCAAGGTGGCCTTAGGAAGCATCACTACAAACAAAGCTACTGGAGGTGATGGAATTCCAGGTGAGCTTTTGCAAATCTTGGAAGATCATGCTTAAAGTGCTACACTTAACATGCCAGTAAAGTTGGAAAACTCAGCAGTGGCCACAGAACTGGAAAAGGTCAGCTGTCATTCCAATCCCAAAGAAAGCCGATGACAAAGAATGTTCAAACTACTGCACAATTGCACTCNAACCACGATGGAGTGATCATTCACCTAGAGACAGACATCCTGGAATGTGAAGTCAAGGTGGCCTTAGGAAGCATCACTACAAACAAAGCTACTGGAGGTGATGGAATTCCAGGTGAGCTTTTGCAAATCTTGGAAGATCATGCTTAAGGTGCTACACTTAACATGCCAGTAAAGTTGGAAAACTCAGCAGTGGCCACAGGACTGGAAAAGGTCAGCTGTCATTCCAATCCTAAAGAAAGCCAATGAAAAAATGTTCAAACTACTGCACAACTGCACTCATCTCACATGCTAGCAAAGTACTGCTCAAAATTCTCCATGCTAGGCTTCAATAATACATGATCAAGAATGTCCAGATGTCCAAGCTGGATTTAGAAAAGGCAGAGGAATGAGAGATCAAATTGTCAACATCTATTGGATCATAGGTACTCTTGCCTGGGAAGTACTCTTGCCTGGAAAATCCCATGGACAGAGGAGCCTGGTAGGCTGCAGTCCATGAGGACGCTACAAGTCGGACACGACTGAGCGACTTCACTTTCACATTTCACTTTCATGCATTGGAGAAGGAAATGGCAACCCACTCCAGTGTTCTTGCCTGGAGAATCCCAGGGACGGGAGAGCCTGGTGGGCTGCCGTCTATGGGGTCGCACAGACTCGGACACAACTGAAGTGACTTAGTGGCAGCAGCAGCAGCATGATTACTATGAACCCCTCAAATACCACCTTCCCATCTGAGTTTATTTTTAATCCAGGAGAGAGCAGACAATATGCAGTGACCTAGGACAAAAGAAACAAATATTCTTAAATGAGCTGAATAAGTCAAAGTATTTTTTATTTTTATTAAAAGAAAGTTTAAAGGAAATAAGGTAAACCACAAGTTAAAGACTTTTTACTCTATTCTTTTCTCCATTTTTTTTTGTTTGTTTCTCAATAGTTTCTGTGGTCTTCTTTCACATTAGCATGAAAATCACTCTTGCAGTGCTATGTTACCTACTTGGAGATGATAAAGACAATATAGATGGCTCCTGAATTTCTTTCATATCTACCAAAACTGTACCTTTAAAACTTTTAAAACAGCAGTGAATATAACAGCAGTATCATTACCAAATTAATACTCTGAAGAAAAACAACCTCTTAGAAGTAAAAATATTTGATAAAAAGGAAACAAATACAATGTAGAAGTTACTCATGTGAAACAGACAGAGAAATGTGATAGAAATAAATGTGATCTAACCCCTACTACCACACACTCTTTAGAAGCTTGACTGCTCTTCAAGAAAAATTCTCTTCTAATGTCATGTTATCTTGTTTGCATTGTGAACAATACATTCAGTACTTTCAGTGTGTTTTACAAATATTCAAACTTTTAAAACATTAAAATGGCTAGAAACTACGATTTTATGATTCATACATTTGAATTCTGAAGCACAATAAACCTTATCAAAAGTAAGAACATTTGAAAATACTAAACAGATCCTTCATCTGTTTATCTTTCTATTTTAAATCATCGTTCATTAGGTATTTCTCATATGCATACAAGAAAACAGATATATATTTTGCTAAACTAGACCTAAACCTGCTTACCATTTAAAACTGTAAGAGGATATGAGTTTTCTTCCCTAGACCCCTACTCCTCTACACTCTTCAGGAACTTGAATGCTCTCTTCCAACACAAAGGGAATAAAGTGCCCTGCCCCCTCCCTAGATGTGGGAGGAGCTGCAGGACTTGGCCCTGGAAGGGGCACAGGCCTCAGCCATGGTTGGAGCCCTGGTTGCACCTCTCAGCCCTGCTCTCTCCGCCTGATCTCTCAGAGCCTCGTCATAGAGGTCTGGGAAGGAACTAGGGACCCTACCGTGGAACTTGGCTAGAACCTCCAGTACCTTCATCTTACTGGTCTCAGCACAAGCTCTCGGGCCCCACAAGAACTCCTAGCGTGAAGGATCACTATTGGGCACCTGGCGGTAGTTCAAGTACTCCTTCTGCACCAGATCTTTGGTGATGAGCCTTCTGGGCTCCCCAAAGGTCCAGTGCCTCCCTCCCAGCATAGATCCCCAACATACTGAGGAAGATCCAGATCTCCTTCTCAGTTGCACGGTTACCATTCTTGAAGATGACCACCAGGAGCACCATGAGGAGACCAGTCTTGGGCAGCGCCCCCTCACCACTCGGACAATCGTTTCCCCCGAGGCTGAGCTTGCTGATGAGGGTGTAGATGTTCCTGCTATGGTCAGCTTCCTTCATCTCCAGGCCAAAGACCAGCTCCACGCACTCACGGGCTGTACTGAGGATCTCAGGGAAGTGCTGCCTGTACTTCCTGCTGACTATTTTCATCAGAGTGTTCTGCGTGATGGGCTCCTTCTTGGTGTACTTCTCTAGCAGGAACTCCACCCGTATCCTGGCCTTCCTGGCCAGAGGATCTTTGCGAGTGCTCTGAGTGGCAGGGGATGCCTGGGAGGCACTTGCACTTTCCTCCTCTGGGCAATGGGCACATTTATTAGATCTTGTACAGGAAGGCCCTGCATCAGGAGAGCTAGGGGCTATGGCTCCCCGAAGCTCCTGGTAATCACCAGCAGCAGGGGAGCTCGGGGGAGAACTCTTAGGGGCAGAAGAGGAGGAGGAAGGGCACTCCTCCTTTGGGGCTGCAGCAGCACTGGCCTGGGCCTCCTGAGTGTCCCCCCGGACCTGGTGGCATTTCCCGTGGGCATGGGACTTGTTCATGTGCCTCCGAGGCATGCTGACAGCAGGTCAGAGACTGGAGGTGGGAGTGCATGCAGGAAAGCAGGCAAGGAGGGCACCTGGAGGAGGGACAAAGACATGCTGTGAGAACCTTCAGAGAGAAGAGTCCCCCCTGGCTTGAATGGAAGCTGCCTCTTTGGGGTCCTCGAGGCCAGTGCTCTAGGACCTACAGGGCTCCTGTTCTCCTGGTCAGCCTTTCCCCTGAGACCGCCGAATAGCAAGGGAGAGTGAGCCCTGGGGTGCATCAGACAGTCCTGCCTGGGCATTAGAAGACCGGGGGGTAGGGGGGGGCGGGTGCATGTGTAGGGGTCTGTGTCAAGGGAGGCAGGTTCTCTCCGCTGAGAGAGAGACCTAGGTTCAATCCGTGGGTTGGGAAGACCCCCTGGAGGAAGGCATGGCAACCAGTCTAGTATTCCTGCCTGGTTTTTATTTTCTTTCATGGACTGTGCTTTTGGTGTTGTGCCTAAAATCTCCTTACCAAACTCAGGTTTTGCCCCCATGTTATCTTCTAGATTTTTTTTGCCTATTCCATCAGTTCAGTTCAGTTCAGAGGCTAAGTCATATCCGACTCTTTGCGACCTCATGAATTGCAGCACGCCAGGCCTCCCTGTTCATCATCATCTCTGGAAGTTCACCCAGCCTCACGCCCATTGAGTCCATGATGCCATCCAGCCATCTCATCCTCGGTCGTCCACTTCTCCTCGTGCCCCCAATCCCTCCCTGAATCAGAGTCTTTTCCAATGAGTCAACTCTTCACATTAGGTGGCCAAAATACTGGAGTTTCAGCTTTAGCATCATTCCTTCCAAAGAAATCCCAGGGTTGATCTCCCTTGTGGAATCCTGGACCCTGACCAGCGATCAAACCACTTGCCCCAGAAGTGGAAGTGTTGAGTCTTAAACACTGGACTGCCAGGGATATCCCTGCAATTATTTTTAAATTATAAGTTTTTCATTTAGGTCTGTGATTCTTTTTCAGTTAATTATTTTGAAACATTTAGAGTTTGTTTGCAGATTCATTTTTCTTAAGTATGGATGTCTAGTTATCCCAGGACAGTAAGTTTAAAAGACTGTCTTTTCCCATTGAATTACTTTTGTGCCTTTGTTAAAGGTCGGTTGAGTGTTCAGGGTGTCTGTTTCTAGATTTTCTGTTCTGTGCCATTGATCTGTCTATTATTCTGTTAATAGCATACAGTCTTGAGTATTGTAGCTTTAAAGTAAGTTTTGAAATCCAGTAATATCAATTCTTGACCTTGATCTTTCATATTGACTTCAGTGGGTATTATGGATCATGTCATTTTTGACATAAAATTTAAATTGTAGGCTGCTATCGACAAGCTAACTTTTTTTGAACAGAATTGCATTAAGTATCTAGGTTAAGTTGGAATTAGGTGACATCTCAACAATATGTCATCTCCCTATCGATGAACATGGAGTGTATTTATTTAGATCTTCTTTAATTTTTTTCAGTGCAGTTTATGAGTTTTTCTCATCTAAATCTTATATATGTATATTTTTAAAGAATTATTTCTAACGTATTTTGGTGCTAATGTAAATGTTGTTAAGTTTTTAATTGCAAGTTCCATCTCTTTATTGGAAAAGAATTGACTATTATGCATTAACCTTGTTCATATATTAATTGTATAATAGTTATATATTGATAATATATTAACCTTATTAACATATACTCCTGGCTTATTAATGCCAGGAGTTTTCTTGTTGTTGATGATTATAATTCCATTTTTCCCTTCCAAATATCTGCATCTTTTGCTTCCTTCTCGTATCTCATTGCATTGGAAGCCTTTCAGTACAGTGCTGAATAGGCATGGTGAGAAGGGATATCCTCACCTTGTTCCTCATCTTAATGTGACAGCATCTGTCTTCTCACTATGAAGTATGATGTTTTACCTGTATTTTCTTTTTAGATGTTTTATATGAAGCTGAGGAAATGCCTGTCTGTATCTAGTTTGCTGAGAATTTTTATGATGAATAGGTGTTGGATTTTATCAGATGATTTTTTCCCTTCATCTGTTGATCTGATCTTGTGATTATCTTCCTTAGACTACTGATGATATGATTTATGATTACTGATTTTCAAAATTGCACATCTGAAATGCATCCTACTTAGATATAGTGTGTAATTCCTTCTATGGATTGTTAGGTTTCTTTTCTTATATTTTGTTGGGGATTTTCTTTCTATGTTCATGAGAGGTATTTGTATGCAATTTTTTCTCTTAATTTCTTTATCTGATTTTGATATTCAAGTGTAATACCTCATAGAAAATGAATTAGGATGTGTTCCTTTTGCTTCTATTTTCTGGGAGAGATTGTAGAGAATTGTTATCATTTTTTCCTTTAATTTTTGATAGAATTCATCAGTGGAAACATCTGGGTCTGTTACTGTCTTTATTGGAGGCTTATTAGTTATAGATTATATTTCTTTAACAGATACAGAGAGTATCTATTTTTCTTTGTGAAAGTGGTGTTAAGTTATACCTTCAAGCAGTTCCTCAACTGAGCTTTTCATTTTTGTAGTCACAGAGTTGTTTAAAATATTCACTCATTATCATTTTAATGTCCATGGAATCAGTAGTAATGGCCCGTCCTTCATTTACACTATTAATTTAATTTGTGTTTTCTCTCTTTTTTCTTGTTTAGCCTGGGGAGAATTTTATCTTCTTTTTATTTGTGGCTTTAAAGAGACTTCTTCGGGTTTTGTTCTTTTTCTGCTTTGCTTTCATTTTTTCAGTGTCATTGGTTTCCACTTTGATTTCTTCTTCCTCTGCTTTTTCTTTTCTTTCACAAGTTTACTAATATAGAAGCTTAAAGTTATTAATTGTAGGGTTTTTTTTGTTATAGGCACTCAATGCTGTATATATCTCTTTAACTGATTTTGCTATATCACACAACTTCTGATAAGTTGTAATTTTGTTTTCATTTTGTAAAAATATTTTAAAATTTAATTTCTCATTAGAGTTTCTCTTTGGCCCATGTGTCATTTAGATGTTTATTGTTTAATCTGCAAACAATCTTTAATTTTCCTGCTGTCTTTTTGTTATCAATTTCTAGCTTATTTCCTTCACACTCTGAGAGCATTCTCTGTATTATTTGTATTGTTTTAAATTTGATGATGTACATTTTATGGCTTAGACTGTGATCTGTCTTGATGTATGTTCCATGTGAACTTGAAAATAATGAGTTTCCTCCTGTCATTCAATATTCTATAAATGTCATTTAGATCTCGTTAATGGCTGTTTCTTTTCAGTTCAACTGCACCTTACTGATTTTCTACCTACTGAATCTGTCAATTACTAAAAGAGATGGGTTGATATCTCCTGTGAGAGTATATTTGCCACATCAGTGTTTGCTCTTGGTACTTTATTTTAATAAAGCTTTTTTTGGTCCATACACCTTAAGGTTTGTTATGATTTCTTTGAGTGTTGACCACTTTAAGTAATGTCCATTTTTATTCCTGATTTTCTTGTTCTGACTACTGCTTTACCAGAAAAATATTCAGTGAGTACAGTTGTTTCTTTTTTTTTAACCACTCATATTAGGATCATATAGTTTTCTTTCTCCCTTTACTTTTAATCTATTCATGTCTTTGAATTTAGAGTGGGTTTCTTATAGACTCCATGTGCTTAGTCACTCAGTCATGTCTGACTCTATGCGGGCTCATGGACCATAGCCTGCCAGACTCCTCAGTCCATGGGGATTCTACAGGCAAGAGTACTGGAGTGGGCTGCCATGCCCTACTCCAGGGAATCTTCCCAACCCAGGTATCAAACCTTGGTCTCCTGCAATACATGTGGATTCTGTACCATCTGAGCCTCCAGGGAAGCCCAAAATAAAGATGAACAGCATAGGGCTAGGTATATTTTTGTTGTTTCAATTTCTTTTCATCAGTCTTTACCTTTTAATTTGTATATTTATACCATTCACATTAAAAGTGATTATGCAGAATTTGTTTAACATTGACCATATTTGTAACTGTTTTCTATTCATTGAATTTGTTCTTTGTTGTTGTTTTAATATTCTGCTGTTTTTCTGCCTTGTCTACTTTTGAATGAAGATTTAACATTATTGCATTTTCTCTCCTCTTCGGAGATCAGTTATATGTTTAAAAAAGTTTTTCCTACTTTTTGTAGAGTTTGCATGATACATTTGCAACTCATTCAAATTCTCTTTTAAATAACACCATCCTGCTTCATGGTTGGTGCAAGTATCTTGTTTCCCAGTTCCTCCTCTCCTGGCCTTTCAACCCTTTCTGCCATTTTTCTTTTATCCATAAGGTATAATCACTAAATGCATTGTTGGTTTATGATTATTTTCAGTAAATAGTTATCTTTTTGATCAATTGAAGGTAATACAAAGGTTTAGTCTAGCTTCATTTATTATTTCTGTAACTCTGTTCCTTTCTTTAAATAGGCCAGAGTTCATGACCTATATCATTTTCCTTTTCCCAGAAGAATTTCTTTTAACATTTCTTGCAGAGTAGTTTTGCTAGGTTTCTATCAGTTTTTGTTTTTTTTTTTTTTGAACTGAAAATAATTTTATTTTATTTTATTTTTTTTAAGATTTTTTTAATTAAATTTATTTATTTTTTTAATTACAATACTGTAGTTGTTTTGCCATACATTGACACGAATCAGCCATAGGTGAACACAATCTCCCAATGCCGAAGCCCCCTCCCACCTCCCACCCCACATCCTCTCCCTAAATCATCCCGTGCGCCCGCCCCATGCGTCCTGCATCCTGTATTGAACATAGACTGGCGCTTCATTCTTACAAGATAGTCTTTGTTTTTCATTATTGTTGAAGGAATTTTTCCCCCTTGCTACTAAATTCTAGGTTGGTAGTATTTTGTTTTTTCTTTCAATGAATTGAAACTGCAATTCTAGTCTTTTCTTGATAGAATGGTTCACAAAGAGAAATCTTAGGTAATTGATACTCTTGTTCTTCTACAGCGAGTTCTTTTTTTTTTTTTTTTTTCCATGCAGTGTTCCTCAAAAATGATGTTTTCTTTTGGTTTTCTGAAGTTTGAGTGTGCTATACCGAAGTTTAGATTTTTTTTTTCTTTTCTGTTTATCCTGCTTGGTATTCTCTGAGCTTCCTAGATGTCATCCAACCATTTCATCTTCTGTCGTCCTCTCCTCCTCATGCCCTCAATCTTTGCCAGCCTCAGAGTCTTTTCAAAAGAGTCAGTTCTTTGCATCAGGTAGCCAAAGTGTTGGAGTTTGAGCTTCAATATCAGTCTTTCCAATGAATATTAAGGACTGATTTCCTTTAGGATGGACTAGTTAGACCTCCTTGCAGTCCAAGGGAATCTCAAGAGTCTTCTCCAACACCACAGGTCAAAAGCATCAATTCTTCGGTGCTCAGCTTTCTTTATAGTTCAACTCTCACATCCTCACATGACTAGTGGAAAAAGCATGGCCTTGACTAGATGGAACTTTGTTGGCACAGTAACATCTCTGCTTTTTAATATGCTATCTAGGTTGGTTATACCTTTTCTTCCAAGGAGTAAGCGCCTTTTAATTTCATGGCTGCAGTCACCATCTTCAGTAATTTCGGAGCCCCCAAATCTAAAGTTTGTCTCTGTTTCCACTGTTTCCCCACCTATTTGTCAAAATGATGGGACAGGATGCCATGATCTTAGTTTTCTGAATGTTGAGTTTTAAGCCAACTTATTCAGTCTTCTCTTTCGCTTTCATCAAGAGGCTCTTTAGTTCTTCTTCAGTTTCTACCATAAGGGTGGTGTCACCTTCATATCTGAGGTTAGTCGTATTTCTCCCAGCAATCTTGATTCTAGCTTGTGCTTCCTCCAGCCCAGCATTTCTCATGATGTACTGTGCATAGAAGTTAAATAGGCAAGGTGACAATACTCAGCCTTGATTATTCCTTTTCCTATTTGGGGTCAGTCTGTTGTTCCTTGTCCAGTTCTGACTGTTGCTTTCTGACATGCTTACAGACTTCTCAAGAGGCAGGTCAGGTGGTCTGATATTCCCATGTCTTTCAGAATTTTCCACAGTTTATTGTGATCCACACAGTCAAAGGCTTTGGCAGAGTCAATACAACAGAAATAGATGTTTTTCTGGAACTCTCTTGCTTTTTTGATGATCCAGCAGATGTTGGCAATTTGATCTCTGGTTCCTCTGCTTTTTCTAAAGGCAACTTGAACATCTGGAAGTTCACATATTGTCAAAGCCTGGCTTGGAATTTTCTCCACATTCCTAGATCTAGGACATTCTTCTGCTGATGAGCTGTGATTCCCTTTATTTGCCTAGATCTTCAGTTTGGGGTGGCTGTGGTTTTCCCTGTAACTTTAGTTTTCTGATAGGTCCTAGGAAGAGTTTTTGATTTTCTGTTTGTTCAGGTTTTTTCTCATTGTGAGGATTGGGGTGATGATTTCTGAGATATTCACATGGGAAAGCAGGAAAATTTTTGTTGAATAGTGGAGATGGTACCACATATTCATGTGTTGTTTCTTCCTTTTTGGGAATTCTTCCTCCATTCCATGGGGGCTTCCCCAATGGCTCAACCATAAAGAATCCACATGCCAATGCAGGAGATGCAGGTTTGATCCCTCGTTTGGGAAGTTCCCCTGGAAGAGGAAATGGCAACCTATCCCAGTATTCTTGCCTGAGAAGTCCCATGGACAGAGGAGCCTGGTGGACGACAGTCCATGTGTTCACAGAAGAGTCAGACATGAGTTAGCATGTCAACAGCAACATCAAATGACTTAATTAATTATGGCTATGGAACAAAACCTCCAAATGGATCCTAATAAGATGGTTTGGAGAGCTTCCAGTTTGCTGAACACATGTAGGAGATGTGAGGGTGGTGGAGCTGGACAGGGTCTCAGAACTTCGCATCCCTTTCCCACACCTCACTGCAAGCATCTTGTCCATTTGGCTGCTACGGAGTCAGACATTGTATGATAAGCCAATCATCTAATAAGCCAACTGTTTCCTTGAGTCCTTTGAGCTGATTCAGAAAATTGTTCAACCCCTGGAAGGGTTTGTGGTAATCCTGATTTAAAGCCAGTCAGTCAGAATTACAGGAGACCTGGATTTGACTAAGTGGACTGAGCAACTAAACTGAACTGAACTGAACTGAACTGAAGGTGCTATTGTGGGAATGAGCCCTTAACTTGTGAGATGTGATGCTAACTCCAGGTAGATACTGTCAGAAACAAATTGAATCGTGGCAGATACTGAGCCAGTGTTAGAGAATTGGCTTGTGTGTGAAAAACAAAGAAAAACTCATACATTTGGTGTCAACAGTATTGAAAATACAAGTGCAAAAAAACTGCTCTTTCCCTTTACAAATGCATTTCTCCTTTTTCTGTAAATGCAGTGGTTTCCAGCTGTCAGTTTGTTTCTAACATGATATCTGTGTGTTCCTGTTGCTGTTTCTGCTCTTTAGGTGCTTGTCGTGTTCCTTAGACACAGCCTATTTCTTCATTTAATCCCATGGCTGTGTGAGAGTGATCTTTGCTCAAGTACTCCTTTATTGAGACATTCTTACCTGGACTTTGTGTCAAGGAGGGCGACCCTGTTAAAATGGTTGATCCATTTTCTGTCTTTTTGTGTGATTTAGAAGAATTCAAGGAAGACGGTGATTAGTTTCTCCCTGACCATTTGGTGTAATGGGCCACCAAATCTGGCTTGTCATGGACATTTTGATGGTACTGTGGATTTGGGCCTCATTGTCAATTTAGTGATGTATAGGTTTCTAAAAGCTGTCCCATTTTACTTCAGTTTTAAAATTTAAAGTCATGATAGTTATAATAAAAACAATCATAAGCAACACTATGGAGAATAAGACAATGAACTTAGTAGACTTGAAACTCAGCATCAATAATCCTCAGTAATTATAGGAAACAGCTTGTTCAGTTTAAAGTTTATTTATTTATTCATTTGTTTATTGGCTAATCACTCCTGAGACAAAGTTGTGTGCTTCCATCAGAGATATGTAGTGTTTGTTTTCTACTTTGTAGCGGTACTGACAGTTGGTGAGGATCTTCATTTCACCCTTATCCATTACTTCATTAGGGTCAGTAGAAGGCTAATTCTCTAGTTATTCCCTGGTGGCTCAGAGGTGAAGAATCCACCTGCAATGCAGGAGATTTGCAGGAGATGCAGGTTCACTCCCTGGGTTGGGAAGATCCCGTGGAGGAGGAAATATCAACCCACTCCAGTACTCTGGCGTGAGAAACCACATGGCCTGAGGAGCCTGGCAGTCTATGGTCCAAGAGTTCGCAAAGAATTGGACAGGACTGAGCGACTAAACAACAACAGCAGTACACACAGCATGTGCACACACATACACACACACACACACACACATAGTGGAATCAATCATTTGATTATATTATACATTATACAGAATATTATGTATTAAAAATATAATTAAATCCAAGAAGTAACTTCTACCAACCGGAAAACTATGTTCACCTCTTGTTGAATGTTGTGCCAAATGACACAGCCCAGTCAAAGAGCAGGAGAAGGAAGAATTTATTACTTGCAGCAAGTAAGGAGAACAGCGGGGATCGTTCCCAAAGCAGTGTTTCCCTAGACAGCAAAATTGGGAAAATTTGAAGCTAAGGGTACATACATATTCATGAAGGGGCTTGAGCAGCAGAGAGTCCAGCATAGAGTTGACACAAAGACCGATGGAGTCCAAGCTTTACAGGTGATTGAAGTCACGAAGATCAGAAAAGATAAAATCACCATTCCTTCGGTTCCAGTTGATCTTGAGGTTGATCACTTGAGGGGGGTTTGAATTCTGCAAAACAGCTGAAAGGTGTGCTTCCAGCTAATATTTATCCTTGAAAGGACCAGGCGTCTTTACAACTGATTTATTACCTTTGCTACTGATACTACTCCTGCCTGATAACAGTCACTCATTGCTGCATTCTTTTGTTTCCTTAAGTTCATTGTCACTGATGTCTGTTCAAGGGTAAACATTGTCCAGAGGCTTCGGTCACAGAATGACAGAGGCAGAAATGGCGTTTCTTATGCCAGGAAAGCCATGCCAAGTTCTTTTTCTCCAAGACCACCTACCCTATCTGCTTACTTTACCTCTTACCCTTTAAAAAATTGCTTCTCATTCACACTATTCCCTAGTCCCTGGGAAGCATCAGTCTGAGCTCTGTCACTGTGAATTTGCTTATCCTGGATAGTTCATATAAATGGTCTCATATACTATGTGACCTTTTCATTTAGCATCATGTTTCCAAGGTTCATCCATGGTCTCTTAGTTATTAGTACTTCATTCTTCTTTATGGCTGAATCCTATTCCATTTTAAGAATATACAACATTTTGATTATTTGTTGATAGAAATTTTGGATTGTTTTCAGTTTGGGGCTTTTATGAATAATGCATCTTTAAATATTTGTGTACAAATATTTGTTTGATTATAAGTTCTAAATTGTGTAAATCATATACCTAGGAATAGAACTGCTAGGTCCTATGATAATTTTTTTCTTTAAATTTGAGGAGTTCCCAAACTGTTTTCCAGAGAGGCTGAACCATTTTGCATTCTTACCAGCAACACAGGAGGGATACAACGGTACCCATTATGTTCTTATATACATGTTTCTAATGATCCTGAGCATCTTTTCATATACTTTTTGGTGACTGGTTTATCTTTTTTGTAGAAATATCTCTTCAAGTCCTTTACTTATTTTTTTAAAATTGAACTGTTGGTCTTTCTGTTATTTGACTTCACATTTCCCACAGAAACTGGAGACAAAGGCTCTGCCCTTCCTTCCTGTTACATTTCAATGGAAAGGCTTTCAGGTCCTTGAGAAAGACACTCCTGAGTTGTAGGAGATACATACATCTCAAAGGGACAGAGGAAGGATTTGTAATTGTGAGGTTNTTTTTTTTTTTTTTTTGTCTTTCTTTTAAATAGACACNCATATACTTTTTGGTGACTGGTTTATCTTTTTTGTAGAAATATCTCTTCAAGTCCTTTACTTATTTTTTTAAAATTGAACTGTTGGTCTTTCTGTTATTTGACTTCACATTTCCCACAGAAACTGGAGACAAAGGCTCTGCCCTTCCTTCCTGTTACATTTCAATGGAAAGGCTTTCAGGTCCTTGAGAAAGACACTCCTGAGTTGTAGGAGATACATACATTTCAAAGGGACAGAGGAAGGATTTGTAATTGTGAGGTTTTTTTTTTTTTTTTTTTTTTTTTTTTTTTTTTTTTTATTGNTCAATAAAGGAAGATGAGGGACTTATGTCTTATGTCAGATGTTGGCTGGAACAGATTCCTTTGGTAGCCTTGAAATTTTCTAAACAGGAATTCAGGAGTAGACGAGTTGTCCTAGAATATGTATTTAGGTTGCTGCTAGAAACCATGCTAGAAGGTCATTCAAGGTTCTTAATGAAGATGTTTGGACAGAGTTGTTCATGCCAGTAGTTTTTGCAGTTCTCTGTTCTAACCTCAGCTTGCAGTTCCATGACACATTGCCCTTTTTATAGGTAGTTCCAAACTTGACAGGTTTCTTATTCAAGGTAGGTAGGGAAGTAAGAACATCTCCACTAGCAAAATAGCATCTCCTAAAATAATGTCTGTGATCAAAGGAATGCTCTCAGGTACTGTAATGTAACTGTAGGAGTGGCACCCATCACCTTGACATATCTATTGATTAGAAGTAAAAGAGTTGAATAGATGTTTCTCCAAAGAAGACATACAAAAGGCCAATGGGTCCATGAAAAGGTGTTCACCATCACTCAGTTCAATTCAGTCTCTCAGTCGTGTCCGACTCTTTGCAACCCCATGGACTGTAGCATGCCAGGCTTCCCTGTCCATCACCAACTCCTGGAGCTTACTCAAACTGATGTCCATCGAGTCCATGATGCTATCCAACAAATTTCATCCTCTCTTGTCCCCTTCTCCTCCCGTCTTCAATCTTGCCCATAATTGTGTTTACAATTTATGATTATTTCAAAATAAAGGGTTTGAAATAAACAGGGAGGCTGCAACTTGTGGTTCAGTTCCTAGTGTCCAGCTTTTCTCTCCTTATAGGACAGTCTGCCTAAGCCCATTGCAGTTGACTGAGTCACCTGATTAGAATATGCTTCTGATAGAAGCAGTGATTTAAAATACAATGCAGAGCTATACAAAGACAATAGGATATGAGGAAATGCTTATGTAAACACAGAAAGAGAGGCAAGAGGTAATCTCTGAGTTACAAGAAGTGGAATGAGTTACAAGAAGTGGAAAAGTCTAAAAAGGATAGAGACCATATCTGCTGAAAGAGGAGCATACTAACTTTAGCAACAAAAGAAATACAGGGGATAGTTGAAATTGCTGGCGATCTTTGTGGTTAAGTCATCTTACCTTGTTAGCATTTGCCAGCAATGGATGCAACATTCTTAGTAACACAGACATCTTCTCATTCAACAGTAACATCTCAGACAGGGAAAGGTAGTTTTTATTTTACTATAAAAATCATGAGAAGACTGTGGGAAGGGCTGATATGTAATAATTTAATTTTTTTTCAAATCCATAAATCAGAGTTATCACAATAACAGAGAGGTAGTTTGTGTGTCCTTTCTCCACAGTCATGTAACCAGATGCAAATTCTTCATCCCTAAAATAAAGAAAATGTAGAATCTAGATCCTTTACAAAGTGGAAAAACTTTAGAAGCTGTAGGGCAGGAAGGATTCTCTTCTGTCAGACATTAGCAAGACCTCTCCTAATACGTGGGAAATTGGGAGAAACACAAGAAGAAGCGGTGAAGGAGAAGAGGTGTTAGGAGCTTGTTGTTGAGTCCTGTCTGATTCTTTACAACAACACTGACTGTAGCCGGCCAGGCACTACTGTTCATAGGATTTCTGAGGCAAGACTACTAGAGTTCCTCGTCCAGGGGATGTTCCACACCCAGGGATTGAAGCTTTGTCTCCCACACTGCAGGTTCACACTTTTCCACCGAGTCACCTGGGACAGCTACCTGTATCCTATGCTATGCTGTCCCTGTAATATGGAGGCAGGCTCCCCCAGCCAAGAGCAGTCGTTTCTCTTGCTGGGTATCTTTTCCATGAGGGTCTCCAGCTTGGACTCTTGCCTGGAATTTAGTGAGCAGGTTTCTTCCCAACAAGAGGAGGGGGCTGTTGAAACCTGACAGAAGCCATGACAAGCTTCAAGGACTAAATAGGCCAGAGCTACAATCACAGAAAAAGCTGGGTCACTGCCCAGAAGGAGCTGAGATCATCATCCCCCCGACCTTGAGACTCAGCCAGTCAGCATATTCCCCATAGCCTGGTTAGAGCTAGCCTAGATAACATGAAAAGTCCCTTAAGCAAGCCCGCATGCACAAAATTTAGCCGATTAATAGATACCAAGAACCCCTTGCAACCAATCCGCCCTTGCCAACTCCCTGTCTTTGTTCTAAGTCTGTAAATACTGCTGTAATTCAGGGCTCGGGGCCCTTGCACCACTCCACTGTGCTGGAGGTGGCAGGGGTCCTAGCTTGAGCTAGTAATAAAACTCTTTTTGCTTTTGCATTGCCATGGATGTCTTGTTTCCTCAGCTTTGGGGACTCGGACTGTGGCATAACATTTGGGGGCTCATCCGAGATCCCCTAACTGAGAAGAACAACACCTTCCAGGCATAAGGGGAGCCTCATTAGGAGGAAGGACATCTGGACACCAGCATCAGGTCAGGGGGCGAAAGAATCGCTCAGCCAGCATAAGTCCCGAGGCCCAGTAATTTGCGCTGGAAGGCAGCTGGTTCAGCTGGTTCCGTAAGGGAGCAGGGAAAAGCGTTTCTTCCGGTCCTGAATCTGGTTGGCAATGGACGCCCTTCGGTAAGGTAACTTTGGGGAACAGGATAACAGCAACCCGGGATAAACCTAGTTCAGTGTTTTCGGCCGATATTTGTTTGTCTTCCGTCTGTCGCTTATCTCTGTGTGCCAGCACAATTTCTGCTTTCTGTGTGTTCATTGTGTACTCTGCCATTATGGGTCAGAACTCTTCCACCCCTCTGTCTATAATGACTGATCATTTTTCTGATTTTAAGTCCAAGGCACAAAACCTGTCGATGCTAGTGAAGAAGAACAAGCTAATAACCCTGTACTCATCTGAGTGGCTGGCATTTGAGGTCAGCTGGCCACCAGAGGGAGCTTTCAGTTTGCTTATCATTCAGGCTGTTAAAATAATGGCTCCAGACCCCCGGGGCCATCCGGACGAAGCTCCTTACATCTTGGTCTGGTGGAAGACCCTCCAGCTTGGCTGAAACCTTTTATTCACACCGCCCCCCAACCCCCAGTGCTTCTGTTCCACAGGTCCTGGTCTTGGAGGCCCCCATGGAAGAAGACTGCAAGGCACGGGAGAGCCAGAAGAAACCGATACTCCAGGAATCCTCTCTATACCCTAGCCTGATTGACTTAGACACTGAAATCTCACCTCCCCCATATCTTCCACCACCCTTGCTCCTGCAGGTACCTCAGGTGTCATCCAGAGAACAAAGGGGGGACCCTGAACCCTCGGCCCTGTGGCAGGAAGGGGTCCAGCCCAGGGAACTTGCGGAAGGACCTGAGGGGGCAGAGACTCGTCAGACTATGGGAGCCGAGAGGCCCCATCATCCACCATCCGGGTGTTTCCTGTTAGGGCAGGACCTGCCAATCCCAATGGAGGGCGTACATTTCAGTACTGGCCCTTCTCCTCGAGTGACTTATACAACTGGAAAGCTCAAAACCCTACTTTTTCCAGAAAGCCACAAGACCTCATTGATCTTTTAGATACTATCCTGTTTACTCACAATCCTACTTGGGATGATTGTCAGCAGCTGTTACAGGTGCTTTTCACCACAGAGGAAAGAGAGCGAATCCTGTCAGAAGCACGGAAACAAGTTCCAGGAGCGGAGGGGATGGGAGACCGACCATGCAGCCCCACCTAGTGGAGGAAAGGTTCCCTGCAATGCGGCAAACTGGGACTTGGAAGCCCTGAAGGTAGGGAGCATCCCCGAGTGTACCGCCAGACTCTGATGGTTGGCCTCCGAGCAGCCGCCAGGAAACCAACAAATTTGTCTAAGGTAAATTTGATAAGACAGGAGCCAAAGGAGAGCCCTTCTTAGAAAGGTTAATAGAAGCCTTCAGGCAGTATACGCCCTTGGACCCCCAGGCTGATGAATCATGCAGCAGCAGTTCTGTTAGCTTTCGTGAACCAGGCAGCTCCAGATATCAGGAGGAAATTACAGAAGATAGAAGGGCTGGGGGAACTGTCAATACAGGATCTGGTAAAGGAAGCTGAAAAAGTGTTTAATAACAGAGAGACCCCTGAGGAGAGGGAGGAACGGATTAGACTGGAAGAAAGGGAATATGAAGAATGGATTAAACGGGAGGAAGGGAAAAACCAGCTAGACCAGCCCTAAAGAGAGACCAATGCGCTTACTGCAAAGAACAGAGACACTGGAAAAAGTGCCCCAAAAGAGACCTAAAGAGAAAGACTGTAAAAAAGGAAGAATCTTCCTCGGGGACCCGCATCTTATATGCAGGGGAAGATAGTGATTAGGAGGGTCAGGACCCAGCCCCCCCTCCCCGAGTCCTGGGTAACTATCAAGGTGGAGGGGAAACCAGTTGGCTTCATGGTGGACACGGGAGCCCAGTACTCAGTCCTCAGTCAAAAACTCGGGTCAATGTCCAGAAAGACTAGTTTGGTCCAGGGAGCCACCGGGACCAAAAGATATTACTGGACTACTAAACGAAAAGTGGACTTGGGAGCCCAACGGGTGTCCCACTCATTTCTGGTGATACCAGAATGTCCAGCCCCTTTATTAGGGAGGGACCTATTGTCCAAAGTCAATGCGCAAGTCCACTTTGACTCTGGAGGGATATCAGTCACAGATGGGCTTGGACAACCAATTCATGTTTTATCTCTGACACTGAGGTATAAATACAGACTGTATTCACCAAAGCCCCCTGCTGCAGTGGATCCTGCTATGCAACAGTGGATTGAGAAATACCCTCTGGCCTGGGCAGAGACAGCAGGAGTAGGACTGGCTAAACAAAAACCTCCCATCATTGTTAAATTAAAAGCAAATGCTACTCCTGTGAAGGTAAAACAGCACCCCATGAGTCAGGAAGCCCAACAGGGAATCGTGCCACACATACAACACCTCCTGAAGGTAGGAATTCTCAAAAAGTGCCAATCCCCATGGAATACTCCCCTGTTGCCTGTGAAAAAGCCCAGGGGAACAGACTTTAGACCAGTACAAGATCTTTGTGAAGTCAACAAGCGGGTGAATGACATTCATCCCACTGTCCCTAACCCATACACCCTCCTGAGCAGCTTGCCACCAGATTACGTCTGGTATACAATTTTGGCCTTGAAAGATGCCTTTTTTAGTTTGCCTGTGGCCCCCGAGGGCCATGAAATCTTCACATTCGAATGGGCTGACGACGGCCAAACTGTGGGGCAGCTGACCTGGACTCGCCTCCCACAGGGATTCAAAAATTCACCAACGTTGTTCAGTGAAGCTCTGGGCGAAGACCTCTGAGAGTACCGAACCAGCCACCCTGATGTCATTCTGTTGCAGTATGTAGATGACCTCATGCTGGCCGCTGCTACTAAGGAGGTATGCCTAAAGGCCACAGGTGATCTCCTCCAGACTTTGGGGACATTGGGGTACTGGGCAAGTGCAAAGAAGGCCCAAATTGCTAGACAGGAAGTCATTTACTTGGGATATAAAATAAAACNGTATGTAGATGACCTCATGCTGGCCGCTATGAAAGAGACTATTCTACAGATCCCTGAGCCGACGACTCCCCGGCAGATGAGAGAGTTTTTAGGGACTGTTAGGTACTGCAGGCTATGGATCATGGGGTTTGCTGAAAAGGCCCAGCCTCTATATGAAGGAAGCAGGGAAAATAAGAACTAGACTTGGACTGAACCAATGAGGTGGGCATTTCAGGAACTTCGACAGGCATTACTAAAAGCCCCAGCCCTTGCCCTCCCCGACCCGGCTAAGCCACTCTAACTGTTTGTAGATGAAAATCAGGGAATAGGGAAGGGAGTCCTGATGCAGCAATGGGGAACTTGGAGGCAACCTGTGGCATATCTCTCTAAACGACTAGATCCAGTAGCTGCGGGATGGCCGCCCTGTCTCCATATCATCGCGGCCGGTGCTCTCCTTGTCCATGATGCTGACAAGCTGACTTATGGACAGCGTCTCCTGGTCTACACTCCTCATGCCATAGAGGGGATCCTCAAACAGCCACCAGGTATATAGATTTCTAACGCTCGCTTAACCCATTACCAGGCCCTGCTGCTGGATGCTCCCCGGATACACTTTCAGACACCTTGTTTTCTGAACCCTGCCACTTTGCTGTCCATCCCAGAAGAGGATGGCCCTCTCCATGACTGTGTTGAAGTATTAGCTGAGGTAACCGCCATATGAAAAGACCTCAGCAACTTGCCATTAAAAAACAGTGAGCTGGTATGGTTCACAGATGGGAGCAGTTATATAAAGGATGGACAGAGAAAGGCGGGGGCAGCCATAGTAGATGACACTGGGAGGGTCATCTGAGCTGAGGCCTTGTCCCCTGGAACATCCGCCCAAAAAGCAGAACTGATAGCTATGATACAAGCACTAGAGAGGGCAAGAGGAAAGAGAGTCACTATTTACCCTGACAGCCGATACGCGTTTGGCACTGTGCACATTCAAGGCCCCATATATAAAGAACGGGGGCTCTTGGTGGCGGAGGGAAAAGAGATTAAAAACTTACCTGAGATTCGCAGACTCTTGGCAGTGGTCCACTTGCCCTGGGCGGTATACATAGTACATGTCCCTGGACACCAGAAAGGAGAGGACGCCAGGGCCTGAGGCAACTGAGCTGCCAATGCAGCAGCCCATGAGGCAGCTGCTGGAGACTACAAAACCCATATACTGGCTGTAGGATTGCCACCACCAGGGATGGGAACTCTTCCCCCAAGCCCCATATACTCCCCCTCTGATTTGCACTGGGTGCAAGATAATACCACCAGTCCTGCCAACGAAAACGGATGCTATCGGGACCAAGATGACAACCTATTGCTTCCTGCCAACCTAGGCAGACACCTCTGTACCCATTTACATCAAACCATTTGGGAGAGAAAAAGACTTTGATACTCCTACAAACAGTGCAGCTGTGGTTTCCCCAACAGAAGAAAACCATACAGAATATAGTCCACACCTGCAAGTCCTGTCAGATGATGAGACTGGGAAAAGGACAGCACACAGGTGTAAGATATTGGGGGCGTGGGGGGGGGGAGGCAAGGGCATCATTGGGAGATAGATTTTACAGAGGTAAGGCCAGGCAAGTATGGGTACCGTTACCTGCTAGTTTTGGTTGATGCATTTTCTGGGTGGGTGGAAGCCTACCCCACTAAAAAAAGAGACAGTGATAGTAATGGCTAAGAAGTTCCTAGAAGAGATTATACCTAAGTTTGGGCTGCCGGCATCTATCGGCTCTGATAATTGACCTGCATTTGTGAGTCAAATTGTTCAGGGACTGGCCTCAGCCCCGGGGACCACTGCGAGTACAGTCCTCAGAGCTCAGGACAGGAAGAAAGAATGAATTGGACCCTAAAAGAGACTTTAACAAAACTGGCAATAGAGACTGGTGGGGACTGGGTGACCCTCCTTCCCTTCGTGCTCTTATTTCTGTAGGTCTTAGAGCTATGTGACCTCCACTGATGGGGCAGCAAAATGGGAGGTAGGGAACCGGGACTTGGTCAACTTTTCGTTTGTCTATCTCCTGCCCGATCCCCTAGACATAATCAAAGGCAGAGCCCAGAACACATGCTGGCACAAAATTGATCAGATGAAAACAATGTTCAATCAGGAGTCAGCTAAGCAAGAAAGGTCTTGGGTTTCCAGGCTAACTTGGGGCTTCCAGCTCAATGTCAGATGGCCCAGCCCATACCCTGGAGGGATTCTGGTCATTAGCCAAATGATAGAACCCATCCGGACCCAAAGTGTGGGCCCCAATCAGATCGTGAATCCGGGCCCACAAAGGATGTTAAAGGCAGATCCGACTCAGGGGGATACAACCCTGAGCTCTGCACCCTCCGTTGCCTGGCTGAGGGACCAGCCTAATGAAGCAGAGACCCACGGCCCCTTGTCCTCCACCTCCAACCTGGAAACGTCAGACCCATTATGGGATCTAGCTAAAGCAGCCTTTGAAGCCCTAAACCATTCCAACCCGAGGGCAACTCAATCCTGTTGGCTCTGTTATACTCTTCACCCTCCCTTTTTATGAAGCAATAGGCCTAAATGTTTCTTATAGCCTGTCCACCAGCTCAGATCCGCCTCAGTGTCACTGGGGAAAACATAAGGTCAGTCTCACTATGAGAGAAGTCTGGGGAAAGGGACTTTGCGTAGGTAAAGTTCCACCTGAAAAGGTTCCCCTGTGCACCCAAACAGCCAATCTTACCGAACTGTACCAAGTAAAATGGATTGTGCCCGAGACAGGGGGTTAATGGGTCTCTTCACATACTGGGCTGACCCCTTGCCTACACATAACGGTTTTTAACCACAGTAAAGAATTCTGTGTTTTAGTTGCTGTAATGCCAAGAATACTATACCACTCTGAAGAAGTTACATACACTCACTGGGACCAGGAAATACAGCCAAGGGAGATATCTAGAAATAAGAGAGGGTCAATTACTGCCATCACTATAGCAACCTTGTTTGGTCTTGGGATTGCTGGTGCAGGGACGGAATAGTATCTTTGACTATGCAAGATCAAGGATTAACTGCCCTGAGGGCTGCCATAGATGAAGACATTACCCGCATAGAAGAGTCTATTAGCCACCTTGAGAAATCTCTAACTTCCCTGTCAGAGGTAGTTCTGCAAAACTGGAGAGGTTTAGACTTGATTTTCCTACACCAGGGGGGACTATGTGCATCCTTAGGAGAAGAAGGTTGTTTTTACGCAGACCATACTGGAATGCTGAGAGAATCCATGACAAAAGTGAGAGAAGGATTGGCACAGCAGAAGAAAGAACGGGAAGCCCAACAAGGATGGTTTGAATCTTGGTTCCATCAATCTCCTTGGTTGACATTAATTTCTACCCTGCTTGGCCCTCTTATTATACTTTTGCTTATCCTTACCCTTGGCCCATGTATTTTAAACAGGCTAATAACCTTTATGAGAGAACATATCAGTGCAGTTCAGGTGCTGGTACTGAGACAACAGTACCAGGCAGTATCACACAATGGAGAGGAAGATTCCTCTCAATGATCAAAGGACAGGGGGGAATGTTGAGACCTGACAGAAGCCATGACAAGCTTCAAGGACTAAAGTAGGCCAGAGCTACAATCACAGAAAAAGCTGGGTCACTGCCCAGAAGGAGCTGAGATCATCATTCCCCTGACCTTGAGACTCAGCCAGTCAGCATATTCCCCATAGCCTGGTTAGAGCTAGCCTAGATAACATGAAAAGTCCCTTAAGCGAGCCCACGTGTGCAAAATTTAGCCAATTAATAGATGCCAAGAACCCCTTGCAACCAATCCGCCCTTGCCAACTCCCTGTCTTTGTTCTGTCTATAAATACTGCTGTAATTCAGGGCTCGGGGCCCTTGCACCACTCCACTGTGCTGGAGGTGGCAGGGGTCCTAGCTCGAGCTAGTAATAAAACTCTTTTTGCTTTTGCATTGCCATAGATGTCTTGTTTTCTCAGCTTTGGGGACTCAGACTGCGGGCATAACAAGGGCAGTCATACATGATCAGAAACTGATGATCAAAGGTAAACTTTCCTAGCAAGGACTTGAGGGAAAGGGCAGGTCACTTGGCTTGGGACCTTCCTTCCATCCACATTATCATGGAGGATTGGCAGGCCGAGGGTCAAGGGAAATCAGCACCAGGGAGTTTCCCCACATATAAAATAACTGTCCTCCCTGCCACATCGAGGGTTACCTGAGGCTCCTCGGGGGAAACGACCAGGTGTCCTTTGGGAGCCACAGAGGTTCCCAGGCCTCATCAGTCTTCGGTTCCCTCGGGCTGCTTGGTTTGGCATCCTCGAGTCTTCTATAGGACTGGAGGGACTGCAGACATGCTTCTGGAGGCCCTCTCATTTGTACACTGTTGGGTAGGGTACTGGTGGACTTTTCCCAAACAGGGACCATTCGACCTTCCAGTCACCCTCCTGGCTGTACGAAGATCCATCCTTTCTGCACAAGACAGTGGTTCTGATCCAGGCTTCCTGGATTCTGTCCCTGCTGTTGGCTTTGTTAAGGGAGAGTAACCCTAAGGTGTTGCAGGGGTTTGAGCTGTCACTTTGTGTAATGATGCTTTTTGCTGTTGTCCCTGAATCCTTTTTGCCTCCTCAACCCTACCTCTATCACTGAGTATGCCAAAGGCAAAATCCATGGGTTGATTTTCGGGGGTCTTGGGTCTCCAGCTGCCTAGATGGTACATTAGAGGAGGATGGTCTAGCAGACTGTCCCCCCCCTCAGAACTGGAGAGGTAGCAGTTCCTGGTTGTGATTCTTGGGAAAGTGGACTAATAAGCTGATCATATAAAACATCAGTCTCCTGGTGGAGAAGGAGGCACTTTGAAAGGGGTGTGAGTGGTTTCACAGGAGATAAAAGGAGTTCTTTAGACATGGATTTTGGAATAGGGTCATGAACATTTGGACTCATGGGACTTCAGCCCTCCCCTCTCATTTTTGGGTTAGGATGTCACAAGACAGGGACCAATGAGAATTATTTGTTCGGGTGCACTCCCAGTGTCAACAGTGGGATGCCTGTGAGCACCTGAAATCTACCTGATTGGTGAGCCTGAGGAGGCACCTTGGGTTCATCTTGAAAAGGAACAGAAGCCAGTGGGAGGAAAAATGACCAGTGTCCAAGGGCCTAAAATCTTCAGAGCAGAAGTGACGAGACCTAGGCTCTGAGCCAACTAAAAAGTTTACCGTTATCACTGAAGTAACAGAAAAAGACACAGAGCTGAAAGGTAGGACTGGAGTACCACAGGCAGTGATAACAATACTGGGAAAAAATTCCCCTCAGGGTATTCTCGTTGTGATATTGGAGAGGGCTCCTCTCTGGACTCCTGAAGTGGCTCCTTGCTAAGAATCCACCTGCAATGCAGGAGATGTGGGTTCAGTCACAGGATTGGGAAGGCACACTAAAGAAGGAAATGGTAATCCACTCAAGTATTGTTGCCTGAGAAATCCCGTGGACAGAGGATCCCAGTGGGCTTCAGTCCAAGGGGCCACAAAGGGTTGGACATGACTTAGCGACTAACCACATTACTTTATAGAACGAAAGAAACAACACCTAACCATCAAGGAGGCTCAAGGATCAAGAGACAGTCTGAGAAGTCTGGATAGCAGGATAGAAGAGAAATCAAGGATATGAGGGAAGCTATGAAGTGGGGGATGTTGGAGTTCCTGATTGTGGGTCTTGGGAGAAGTGGACTGTCGCCTAGGCAGAGAGTTCTAAGCCTGCTGAGAAAGGTGCTCGCTTACTGCCTCTGCCCTGAGGTTAATAAAGTCTGCTTGAGACCACCAAGAAGGGAGGGAAACCTCCACAGTGTAGGGACAGGGAGCGGTGAGGTAGACCAAAAATCTAGAGAAGGATGCAGAGTGCCCCAGTTTTGGCCCCTAATGCCGTTCTGGTCCTGGAAACACACTGGGATTAAGAACGTGTAGAGAGGGAATTGGGCTTAAGGACTTACAGAGAAGAAACTTACCCAATCAAGTCCCTGATTATTTATTTGGTCTTAATGTGAACATCATGCAGTTTTCTCAGTTAAACTTCTCACATCAGAATGGATACAGCCATAGAGGAAATGACAAAGATGAGAGGAGAAAAGTCTTGGCCTCAGTGGGTGCCTTCTCCATTGGAAATTCTATGTCTACCAGGCCTAAGGACAGTGTCAACTGCCACCCAAGTGTTCTTCGGGTATGCACAGCCTGGGTGTCCTCCTTGCAGCTCTTCATTGAGGGGAGCCATGACACAGTGAGCTGACCCAGATCTTGCCCTGTGGGTCATGGAAAGAGAGCAAAGCAGAGAGTGACAGCAAGCAAGTTTTCATGGGATAGAGAGAGTGAAAGTCAAGGATCTCCAGCCAGCAGTTTGGGCAAGACCACTGGAGTCCACTGTGGCAGCAATCCTAGCACAGTACCAAGTATGTCACTGGTGAAAAGAGATTTCCTCAGTTCTTGCTCTTGCAAAGAAAGGGAAGGACACTGAACTAGTGCACATCAGGGGACTTGTCTGATGAAGGTCACTTTACCAGTCTTGTGAACTTGAAACAATTGCAAGTTATCCATCTATAAATGGAGTCTGCTAAATCCTATTCTGCATGAATGCTGGAATGCGTGTACTACATATAAAGCAGAGTCATACTAGTTAAGAAACACTGGTCTTTAATACAATGGAAGTCATGATTATTATGAACTTCCAAAATACTACCTTTCTATCTGAGGTTATTTTTATCCAGTAGACAGCAGAGACTATGCAGTGCACTGGGACAAAAGAAATACTCTTAAATGAGCTAAATTAAGGCAAAGGATATTTTATTTTTACCAAAAAAAAAGGGTTAGAGGAAATAAGGCAAACTACAAATTAAAAGCTTTTTCCTTTATATTTGCTTAATATTTTTTTGGTTTCTCAATATTTTCTGTGGTTGTGTTTCACATTACCATGAAAATCTCTCTTTCAGCAACATCAGATCATAAAGACATACAGATGGTTCATGAATTTCTTTTATATCTGCCAAAACTGTAACTTTAAAACTTCTAAAACAGCAATAAATAAAACTGGAATATCATTACCAAGTCAATATTATGAAGAAAAGGAATCTGTTAGAAGTAAAAATATTTAATAAAAACGAAATAAATAATATGCAGAATTTATTAGTTTAAATCAGGAAGAAAATAGAGATCTAAACTTGGTTTGCTCGACCCCTACTAACCTGCACTATCTAGGAGCTTGAATACTCT
>SJYE01123209.1:81161-127113 GCA_006408755.1 Eudorcas thomsonii | reverse complement strand
TCTACCAGGCCTAAGGACAGTGTCAACTGCCACCCAAGTGTTCTTCGGGTATGCACAGCCTGGGCGTCCTCCTTGCAGCTCTTCATTGAGGGGAGCCATGACACAGTGAGCTGACCCAGATCTTGCCCTGTGAGTCATGGAAAGAGAGCAAAGCAGAGAGTGACAGCAAGCAAGTTTTCATGGGATAGAGAGAGTGAAAGTCAAGGATCTCCAGCCAGCAGTTTGGGCAAGACCACTGGAGTCCACCGTGGCAGCAATCCTAGCACAGTACCAAGTATGTCACTGGTGAAAAGAGATTTCCTCAGTTCTTGCTCTTGCAAAGAAAGGGAAGGACTCTGAACTAGTGCACATCAGGGGACTTGTCTGATGAAGGTCACTTTACCAGTCTTGTGAACTTGAGACAATTGCAAGTTATCCATCTATAAATGGAGTCTGCTAAATCCTATTCTGCATGAATGCTGGAATGCGTGTACTACATATAAAGCAGAGTCATACTAGTTAAGAAACACTGGTCTTTAATACAATGGAAGTCATGATTATTATGAACTTCCAAAATACTACCTTTCTATCTGAGGTTATTTTTATCCAGTAGACAGCAGAGACTATGCAGTGCACTGGGACAAAAGAAATACTCTTAAATGAGCTAAATTAAGGCAAAGGATATTTTATTTTTACCAAAAAAAAAAGGGTTAGAGGAAATAAGGCAAACTACAAATTAAAAGCTTTTTCCTTTATATTTGCTTAATATTTTTTTGGTTTCTCAATATTTTCTGTGGTTGTGTTTCACATTACCATGAAAATCTCTCTTTCAGCAACATCAGATCATAAAGACATACAGATGGTTCATGAATTTCTTTTATATCTGCCAAAACTGTAACTTTAAAACTTCTAAAACAGCAATAAATAAAACTGGAATATCATTACCAAGTCAATATTATGAAGAAAAGGAATCTGTTAGAAGTAAAAATATTTAATAAAAACGAAATAAATAATATGCAGAATTTATTAGTTTAAATCAGGAAGAAAATAGAGATCTAAACTTGGTTTGCTCGACCCCTACTAACCTGCACTATCTAGGAGCTTGAATACTCTTTGAGAAAATTCTGTTCCATTGTCATCTCACCTTGTGTAGATGGTGATCAACATATTCAGTACATTCAATGTGTTTTACATATACCCAACCTATGGCTTTCAAAACTTTAAAACAGCAAACAATGTGATTTATATGATTAATACATTTGTATCTGAGGCACAATGAACCTTAAGATAAGTAATTAACATTTGAAAATATTAAACTCCTCCCTCATCTCCTTAATCTAATTTAAATCAACTTTCAGTAGATATTTCTCCTATAGATTAAGGAAAAAACATATATATTTTTAAAAATGAGTTGTACCTAAACTCCCTTACTACATAAAACAGTAGAGAATATACAAGTTTTGTTCCTTCCACCCTGCTACTCTCTACTATTTAGGAGCATGACATCTCTGTTCCAACACAAAAGGGAAGAAAGTGTCCAGGCCTCCCTCCCTAGATGTGGGAGGAGCTGTAGGACTTGGCCCTGGAAGGGGCACTGGATTCAGCCATGGTTGGAGCCCTGGCCCTGCCTCTCAGCCCTGCTCCCTCCGCCTGATCTCTCACAGCCTCGTCATAGAGGTCTGGGAAGGAAGTAGGGACCGTATCGTGGATCTTGGCCAGCACCTCAAACACCTTCATCTTATTGGTCTCAACACAAGCTCTCGGGCCCCACAGGAACTCGTAGTGTGGAGGATCGCCATTGGGCACCTGTCGGTACTTCAGGTACTTCTTCTGCACCAGATCTTTGGTGATGAGCCTTCTGGGCTCCCCAAAGATCCAGTGCCTCCTCCCAGTATAGACCCCCAACTCAGTGAGGAATTTCCAGACCTCCTCCCCAGGGGCGTGGGGGTTACCCTTCATGAAGATAATTCCCAGGAGCAACATGAGGAAACCGGACTTGGGCAGACCCTCCTCATCACTCAGACCTTCATTGCTGCCGAGGTTGAGCTTGTTGATAAGGGCGTAGATGTTCTTGCTATGGGCAACTTCCGTCAGCTTCAGGCCAAATAACAACTCCATGTGCTTAGAGGCTCTCCTGAGGATCTCAGGGAAGTGCTGCCTATACTTTCTGACAACAACCTTCAGCAGGGCATGCTGCGAGATTGCCTCCTCATTGGTGTTCTTCTCCAGCAGGAACTCCACCAGCATGTTGGCCTTCCTGGTCAGAGGATCTTTGCAAGGGCTCTGAGTGGCAGGGGCTGCCAGGGAGGCACCTGCACTTTCCTCCTCTGGGCCCAGGGCACCTTCATCAGATCCTGTGCAGGAAAGCCCTGCATCAGGAGACCAAGGGGCCATGGCTCCTTGAAGCTCCTGGTGATCCCCAGTAGCAGGGGAGCTCCAGGGGAGAACTCTGAGGGACAGACGAGGGGGAGGAGGGGCACTCCTCTTTGGGGACTGCAGCAGCACTGGTCTGAGCCTCCTGGGGTCACTGAGTGTCCCCCTGAACCTGGTGGCATTTCACACAGGCATGGTTCTTGTTGGTGCATGCGGGCAGGGTGGCAGGCAAGGAGGGCACCTAGTGGAGGGACAAGCAGATATTGTGAGCAACTTCAGTGAGGAGATTCCTCCCTGGCTTGAACCAAAGCTGCCTCTAAGGGGTCCTTGAGGCCAGTGCTCTAGGACAAACAAGTCTCATGTTCTCCTGGTGAGCCCCTCCCTTGAGACTGCTGAGTAGGAAGTGAGAGTGATCGCTGGGGCGCAGCCAGACAGCCCTGCCTGGGCGTTAGAGGGAGGCCTGTGGGGGCTGGCAGGGGAGGCAGGTCCTTTCAGTTCACATTTCAGAGTCATGATGAATACTGGGGCAAGACTCCCTCTTATCCCCCCTACCCCAACACCCACCAACCATGTTCCCTCTCTTGCTTTGAAATTGACACTGCCACCTTCCCTGTCACCCCAGATGATGAGAGGAGGGAATGTTCAGGCCCCGAGTGGAGGGAACCGGGTCCTGCCCTTCTGCTATCTCGAGGCTGCTCCTTCACAATCAAGCTGCAACCTCCTTTGTCAGACCACCAAACCGTACCCATGTTTGGTTGGGAGCAAGTGCCCTGGCTACAGGGGAGGGTCCTGAGTCGGCTGTGTGATACGGAGGATGGTCATTACCCTGACTCCTCCCGAGCCCTGACATCCTCCCTCTGCTGACCGGCTGCCAGCCCTTAGGAACGAGGTCCCTTCTTCCTCGAGTGTCCTGTGTATGTGATCGCAGTCAGGGAGCCCCTCAGCCTTTAGAACGGCCCAGATGCTGACTGGTTGCTCTTGGCCAAGTCACGCTGGGTAAGGGGTTCGGGATGGCCACCAGTCTGGTGTGTTGAGACGCTCAGTGACCCCATGGGTCCCTCCTTCACTCCACAGAATCCCAGACTTCCTTCCCACCGAACAGAGCCAGGGTCCACCAACCCCGCACCCAGATCCACCACCCATGGACCCAGGTTATGTCCTGAGAACCCGTGTGCGTAGCCGATGGACATTGCACCTAAAAGCCAGACCCGAGCCTCCAGGCGGAGAGCAGGTGCGGGCTTGCCACGGGACTGGGAAGTCTCCTCTTTTTGGATGGAAAATGTGTTGGGATTGCCAGGGCATATCTTTGTAACTATCCAGTGCACTTGTAGCTCATGTCACCTCGACTTGGATGCCTGATGAGATCTCAGACTCCTCCCTCTGGGCACAGCTACAGCAGCACTCAAAGACAGCAGCCCTCTCCAAGATGACACCACACCCCAGCGTGGATAGGGGGACGTCACTTCCTATCATGTGCACCTGGGCTCCAGGAGGACAGCAGGGGCGGGGCCTGGGTGGGCGGGGTTCCGGTGCAATTTCCGGCAAGAACAGGGTCCTTTTCTGACTCATAGTGGGTCCTGGGATGTCCCTGCTGATCTCAGTCAACTGGCCTCACTCCTTGCCTCTCACTTCTCTCAGTAAACCAGGCAGGAAGAATTTGGGAGCCCGAGCCTGACAGCCTTCCTGGAGCTGCTGAGACAGACCGTGAGGGCACTCTGGGGCTCCTTCTTGTGTGCTGAGAGATGCTCTCTGTCCACTATCCCTGTCTTCCCCTGACTGTAATGCTGCATTACGTGCCGTCTGCTGACCTGAGGGCAAGGCCTCACCTGGAAGATGTCAAATCCCCAGATGCCTGGTGAGAAGCGTACTGGCATCTCATCTGGACACTTCTGCCTAAGGCTTCCTGGAAATGGCTGCTGCAGGTAAGATAAGTGAGAGAGAAGGATGGGAGAATGCCTTCTGTGGTGTGGAACCCCTCACATTTCACTCCGGATCTTCATCTTGACTGCGGGCTGAGCCTGATAACCCTCCCCTCTCTGGTATAAAACCACCCCTGTCCCCAACCATGCCCCACACAATCCCAGCAGAGAAGGTGAAGGGGCTCCTTAGCCTGACGGTTCTCATTGTGAGCTCTTAGTCGACTGCAGGGGCATTGGTCAAAAGTTCTGAGATGAATTTCTATCCTTTTGTACAATTACTGTGATACAAGCTTTTCTCTTTTAATCCATGTATGACACTCTCTTAAGCTGATCATTTTCAGGGCCAGTATCATTCACTAACAAAGTTTCTGCTGGTTATTGCATGACCTCTGGGCCATACTGCCATGTCCATCCCAAACTTTGGTGCCCCATGATCCTGGCATGGGGCTCTGAGATGCTGCCTCAGGTTCCTTCAGTGAAGCAGTAGACGCTCATGGTCCCATGGCCCAGGGGAAGAATCACCCACTCCAGTTTAAAGCCTTTTCCAGCTGATCCTGCTGTCTGTTTCCATTGTGGCCTGCACAGCTGTGCCAGCCTCAGAGTACTCAGAGTACTCCCCTCCCTGGGCACTCATAGGGTCAACTTCAGTGGAGACTTATTGTTTCTCAGGGATTATTTCATTTTGTGTTCTTGCTTTTGTTAGTAGTTTTCTTTATTCCTGATATAAGTCTTACATGGTTTGTTCTGGGTACAAGAAACAGCCGCCCACATGTGATTGTGGTCTCAGCTACTCTGGATATGGTACTAAATCTGAAAAGGATTTAAGGAAAATCGACAGTCTTAATATGTGTCCTCATGAATACACTTAACATACTATTCTGTTTGAGATTTCTTTTTCCTAAGGCACTCAGGAAATTCTTCTTGTTGCCTTGTAGACTGCCTACATTTTTCTAAGGTTTCTTTGTAGCTACGTTTTTCATATTGTTGCTTTTTTTTATGGTGTGTTTTCTATTATATGGTCTGAGTATTGTTGATTCTTCCAGACCAGTCTCTTGATTTTGCTGTGTTGATCTTTTTTATGCCAGATTTCTGAAGTTAGTTATATGTGTTAATAGTTTCTGTGCCTGTTTCCTAAGAATTTTAATTCAAGGATAAAATTCTTGCCATGATAGTTTGCTTTTCATTATTGCTGACTTTTATTCATTTGCATTGGTGCATGTAACTCTGTACTGGCTATGTGTTCTTATGATATTTTTTTTCTAGTTTTAAATTAGTAAACTTTGAAAAAGTTGTTTTAATCAACAGGTACTTGCTTTATAATGTTGTGTTGTTTCTGCTATGCAACAGGATGAATCACTGCTACGTATACATATTCCTCCTGCCTGATGAGACTTCCTCCCACCCCCTCATCTCACCCCTCTAGGCTGGCACACAGCACCAGGTGGAGCTCCCTGTATAATATAGCAGTTTCCTGCCAGCTCTCTTTTGTACACACGGGACTCTATATTTGTCAGTTCGACGTTCTCAATTCGTCATATCCATGCCTTCACTTGCTGTGTCCACAGGTCAATTCTCTACATCTGTGTCACTATTCCTACCCTTCAAATAGGTTTGTGAGTACCATTCCTACTTTCCATGTATATGCATTAATGTATGTTACTTTTCTGTTTCTCACTTTCTTCGCTCTGTAAACAGGCTCTAGGTGCATCCACCTCACTACAAGTGACTTAAATTGGTTCCTTTTTATGGCTAATATTCCATTGTATGTGGCTACCACAACTTCACTATCCAGACATCTTCAGGTGAAGTCTACTTTGCTTCCATGCCCTGTCTATTGTAAGCAGTGCTGCAATGAACACTGGATACAGGTGTCTTTTCAATTCTTCTTTTTTCAGTGTGAATGCCTAGTATTTCTATTGCTGGGTCATATGGTAGATTTAACCCTATTCTTAAAGGAATCTCCCTAGTGTTCTCCATAGTGGCTATATCAATTTCCATTCCCACCTTTTCTCTAAACTCTCCCCAGCATTTACTGCTTGTACAAATTTTGATGATGACCATTCTGACATGCATGAGGCCACATCTCATTGTAATTTAGATCTGCATTTCGTTCATGAGAGCGATGTAGCTCCTTTTTTCATGTGTTTATATTTTTGTTGCCCTATATATTTCTTTTTTAAAACAACAGATTTAAGTTTGGAGAAAAGTCAGCAGATAGTATAGAGAGGTCCCATACAGCCACTCTCTTCCTCCACTTGGTATCTTCTATTATTAACATCATCTATTGGATCTGTGGATGTAAGTTCATTTTTTACAATTGACCAACTAATGTCAATATGTCAGTATTACTTATTTTCCATTGTTTGCAACACATTTTACTTTTGTGTTTTACAGTTCTTTAGTGTTTGACAGATGCATGATATTATCCACTCAGCCAACACGGTGTCGTGCAGAGGAGTGTGAATGCCCTATGGATCTCCCATGCTCCATCTGTTCATCCCTCCACACCTCACTTGGAACCCCTGACAGCTACTGAACATTTTACTCTTTCTAAAGGTTTGCATTTTCCAGAATGTAACATTGATGGAATCATACAGGATGTAGACTTTTTATACTGGCTCCTTCTGCTAATCAATATACATTGAATTGTCTCTATAACTTTTTATGCTTGGAAATGTTTTCTTCCAGGACTGAATAGCATTCCATGAAGCTTACCATAGTTAGTTTACCCACTCATCTACTGAAGGTTATCTTTGGTGACTTTAGTTTTTGGCAGCTATGACTTATTCTTTTATTAAAATTTGATTGAAGGTTTTTGGATGGGCTTAAGGATTTTGGCTCTTTTGAGTAAATACCTTAACGTTCATTTGTTAGATCATATGATAAGACTATATTTAGCTTAAAATAATTTGCTAGACATCTCTTTCAGAATTTTCCAGTTTATTGTGATCCACACAGTCAAAGGCTTTGGCATCGTCAATAAAGCAGAAATAGATGTTTTTCTGGAACTCTCTTGCTTTTTCCATGGAGCCATAAAAACCCAGTGGAAAAACAGCCTGGGAACTTGCTGACAGAATTCCCATCAGCCTTACCAAGTGAGTAAGGAAGATCACTTCTGGCAGGCGTAGGAACTTAAGGATGTTTTGGGGACCTCAGGAAGAGAGGAATTCATCCAGATCTCTAAGTTTGACAACAAGCCTTTGCTGTGGCTTCTTAGCTTCAAGAGCTATTAAAATGTCCTTCTGGAGACTGCTTATAAACTGTTCCAGCAAAGCAGATTTAAAAGCGCCTATATGGCCAATCGTTATTCTTACTATACTTAGATAAATAATCAGGCCAAGTGTATTGAATGTAGACTTCCTTTGCAAACAAATCAGGTCTTACTTTTCCTGTCTTTGGTAGAAATTAGGAAGATGACAGCAAAAAATGGTTCAACAGAAAATGTACTACACATGTGTGGATATTAAGTTCTAGTGGTATTATGTTTCCTTGAAGTATTATTATTTACCTGCAAACTGGGTTGGATCCTGAATTTTTCTAGTATCCACCTATACCTAGGTGCAACTTGCTTACTAACATTCCCAATTTCTTCCATCCTTTTGATGTGTCTGTGGGGAGACAGTGAGCTCTGAGCGATACACCTCTGCTATCTTGATCTGCTCACTCTCCCATTCTGTAGACTTGAATCACTGAGAACTAACACTGGCATTTTCCTGAAGTCCTCCAACATGAAGCTAGATGACTTGATGCAAAGATCAGAGAAATTGTCACAACAGCTCATGTTCAAAAAGATTTCATGCCTGTTGCTGTACAAGGCACTCAGAAAGTTAACCTGATCACCCAAAGATATTGCTAACTGTGACAGAGACATTTCAAACTGCAGTAGTTGCTTCGATCTTGACACCTAGAAAACTTCTTGACTGACTACCCCCTGGGCTCAGAAACTGGTTTATAACCAGCTCCAATCATTAACGTCTGCTTTTCTTTTGTTTCCATAGACATGCCTCTTATTAATAACTACCTGATACTGCTTTCACCCTAAACCTAGCATTGGGAGCCCACCTGCATCACCACCTATTTAAATGAGAAACCACTCTTTAAATGAACTGACCTGTTCTCAGAATTATGCAACTGATGCCATGAAATGGATGACTCCACTAGTCCATTCTCTCTCTGCACACTGACCAGATCAGCTTTTACCATGTGAGACTTGCAGGCAAGTTTCAGAGGAGGGGTCTGTCAAGGCTTAGGACACTCTGCCCACAAATATACCACAGTGGCATTGATTATTTTGAATTCAAGTTACTTAAGAAACAGCCAACAGAGGAGGGACATTCTGCTGCCCCCCCGATTTCTGCCTCCCTGAGAGCAGGAAATACATCTCATATGAAGGATGTATTGCCTGCATCTGGAGGCAGAGGGAAACCCTTCTAACTAGAAATAGGCAGTTCAAGCAGAGAAGCCTGTATACACAAACCTTGTTAAGTCTTTAATTTACTACCCTGGGTACAGATTCTGTTTAGATTCCTTACTAGTTGAGTGTCTAAAACCTAAGTTGATTTGTCCTGTCGATTCCTCACAAGTGGTTTTGTTGTCTACTAAATAAAGAAGCTGCCTGCTTTGCCCACTTCTTAGGTCCCATTTCTGTGTCATTTCTTCTGCACATGAATTGCAGTTTGTCTCTTTTTTTCCTGTTACCCTGTCTTGTGTCAAGTTTACTAGTAGTCTAACCACAAGAATTCAAAAGTGGTAAAGGGACGAATATCATTTTTCCCTACACACCTCAAGGGAGTTCACCCTTACATCTCAGAAACTCCCTGGAGACAATGTGCATAGAATACCAGTCTGTGCACTGGAATCTCCTGCATTGAGATAAGAGCAGAGACACCTTAGATTTCTGTCTGTTAGGGGCCAAATTGTGTCCCTTCCACAAATGCATATTGAAGGCATAACTCAGAGTACTTCAGAATGCAACTGTACTTAGACATAAGGTCTTTAAAGAGGTGGTTGAGTTAAAATGAAGTCATTAGGGTGGGCCATAACCCAGTGTGACTATAAGAAGAAATTGAGACACAAAAGGAGGCACCAGGGATATATGCACTCAAAAGGAATGCCAAGTGAAGAGGGTAGCCACCTGGCAGCCACGGGGGAAGGCCTCAGGGAAAACCAGCCCTCATCTTGGACTTGCAGCCTCTAGAACTCTGAGAAAATAAATTTCCATGGTTTCAGCCACCCATTCTGTGGGGTTTTATTGTGGAGAGCCTAACAGATCCATACGTTACCCCAGGTAGAGATTTCTTCCTGGATAGTCTTTTACTTTCCTGTCATTCCTAAAGGCTATCTCAAGATCTTGCTTATGTGATTGCAGCTCCTTCTTTCTAAAGTTGTATGCGGATAGGCGAGGCCTTGATCTTAGCCTCACCAGAAGTAGCATAGAGCCTTTCAAAGAGCAGGTGCTCAAAAGATAAATGAAGACAGTAAGAGGTCTAACTTGGTAAGGTTTAATACCTCCTGCATTTTTGAAGAAGCATATTGAGGTATAAATTATTTAATTTTACAAAACAGAAGACCGAAAAGATGGACAACAATCAAGGTTGATCATGTTTTGAAACTTTTTTCATTTTATTTTTTAATTCCATTGTCCCAGCAGTTTTATTGCAGGATTGCTTCCCATTTCGGCAAAAGTCCCTATTTTGATTCCAAATTTTCTTATCTGGATGGTCCTTTAAAAGTCTTGGTCTTCAGTAGGGTGGGAGAAGCTGCTGGACGTGGCTGTGGATCATGCCTGGAAGTGACAGTGGTGCCAGGCCTGGCTGGAACTGTGGCTCGGGCTCTCTCCTCCTCATCCTGCAAAGCTTCTTCATATTGTGAAGAGAAGGCACTGGGGACCATATCATTGACTTTTGCCAAAAATTCCAAGACTTTCATTTTGCTGGTTTCAGCATGGGCTCATGGGCCCCACAGGAACTTGTAACGTGGAGAATCGCTGTTGGCAACCTGGCGGTAAAGTACTTCATCGTCACTAAGTCTCTGGTGATGAGCTTCCTGGGCTCTCCGTAGATGAAGTGTTTTCTCCCGGCATATACTCGCATCATATTCAAGAATTTCCAGATGTCTTCCTCAGCGGCACAGTCGCCCTTCACGAAGATCACACCCAGAACTGTCTTCAAGAGACCGGTCTTAGGTAAGCCCCTACCATCCCACACCCTCCCATTGTTGGGCAGGTTCAGTTTGCTGACAAGGTCATAGGAGTGGATGGTTGAGTCAACTTCCTTCAAGTCAACTGCAAAGACAGCCTCGATGTGTTTAGAGGCTCTCTTGAGAATCTCGGCAAATCGGTCATGGTCTCTTGGGTGGATAATCTTCAACAAGTCTTCCTACATGATGGGTTGCTTCATTTTATACTTATACAGAGGGAACCACTCCAACAAATCTGTCATGCTGTTCAGAGTATCACAGTAGGTGTTTTCGGTAGAAGATGAGGAACGTGAATCTTCCTCATCTTGACTGGTCTCTTCTTCATCAGCTATTGTGTCAGAAGTAGTTGAAAAAGTGCTGGTAGTAGATGGGGCTTCCAAAGACCCCTGGGAAGTGGTTTTTGACCCAGTAGATGGTGATCTCTGTGAATTCTCTTCTAAAAGAGAAGAGGTAGAGGGAAGCTCTTCCCTGACTGCAGTGGGCTGAACTCCCTTGTGACTCTGGGGCTCATATCGGGCCTGGTGGCGTTTCTCATGGATGCAGAGCTTATGAGTCTGACCCCGAGGGGTGATGATTGTGCTAGGGGACAATGATTAGAAGTGTGAGTGGGAGAGCATGTGATAAGGGGCCACAGGATGACGAGGGTTGAGTGTGCAGCTACAGCAGGGAAATACCACCTTGGTTATCAGGAAGACTACATTTGTGGTTTTCTTGAGGGCACTCTTCTGAAAACCCCCAGGGTTCCTATTCTCTTAATCAGCCTGTCCTTTGGGAAACATACTGAAGGACATTAGAGTGATCTTTAGGCTGCATCCTGCTACCCCTGACTGAGGCTTGCTGGGGTGACAGAAGGGGCTGGTAGCCTCCTACACAGAGGCATCTGTTATTTCACATTCAAGACACCAACCCAACTAGTGGCCGGTCATAAGACCTATTTCCTCTGCTTTTCTGTACTTGGAATCACAAAGCTCCCTGGGATTTCTGAGAAGTGAAGAGGTCCAGATCGTATCACCCCAGTGAGTAGTTATCACCCAGTACTGAGTGCGCACTGGGAAGTTTTCTGTCCCTGCCTCTGGAGTCCTCAACATGAATTAAGAGTGCTTCCTTTGGTTCCCCATAGGGCCTGGTGTCCCCACCCCTCTCTTGGAAAGTTATGTGCACCTTTATACTAAGGGTTTCACCTCCTACACACCTGATATAAATAAATGCTGGTGGAACTTCAGCTTGATAGCTCGGCCCTGGTTCTTTAGGGGCTATAAGGAACAGGGCTGGATTCATTTTCACTTCTTTTTATTGGTAGATGATCCCTCAGTCCTTGCTTTGACCTCTGTTTTGGCCTGAAATTCTACCCTCCCTTCCCCTTAGGTCCACTCCTTCTACTACTCTACTTTCTTATAGTAGGGCAAGCATCTNTGATCATGTTTTGAAACTTTTTTCATTTTATTTTTTAATTCCATTGTCCCAGCAGTTTTATTGCAGGATTGCTTCCCATTTCGGCAAAAGTCCCTATTTTGATTCCAAATTTTCTTATCTGGATGGTCCTTTAAAAGTCTTGGTCTTCAGTAGGGTGGGAGAAGCTGCTGGATGTGGCTGTGTATCATGCCTGGAAGTGACAGTGGTGCCAGGCTTGGCTGGAACTGTGGCTCGGGCTCTCTCCTCCTCATCCCGCAAAGCTTCTTCATATTGTGAAGAGAAGGCACTGGGGACCATATCATTGACTTTTGCCAAAAATTCCAAGACTTTCATTTTGCTGGTTTCAGCATGGGCTCATGGGCCCCACAGGAACTTGTAACGTGGAGGATCGCTGTTGGCAACTTGGCGCTAAAGTACTTCATCGTCACTAAGTCTCTGGTGATGAGCTTCCTGGGCTCTCCGTAGATGAAGTGTTTTCTCCCGGCATATACTCACATCATATTCAAGAATTTCCAGATGTCTTCCTCAGCGGCACAGTCGCCCTTCACGAAGATCACACCCAGAACTGTCTTCAAGAGACCGGTCTTAGGTAAGCCCCTACCATCCCACACCCTCCCATTGTTGGGCAGGTTCAGTTTGCTGACAAGGTCATAGGAGTGGATGGTTGAGTCAACTTCCTTCAAGTCAACTGCAAAGACAGCCTCGATGTGTTTAGAGGCTCTCTTGAGAATCTCGGCAAATCGGTCATGGTCTCTTGGGTGGATAATCTTCAACAAGTCTTCCTACATGATGGGTTGCTTCATTTTATACTTATACAGAGGGAACCACTCCAACAAATCTGTCATGCTGTTCAGAGTATCACAGTAGGTGTTTTCGGTAGAAGATGAGGAACGTGAATCTTCCTCATCTTGACTGGTCTCTTCTTCATCAGCTATTGTGTCAGAAGTAGTTGAAAAAGTGCTGGTAGTAGATGGGGCTTCCAAAGACCCCTGGGAAGTGGTTTTTGACCCAGTAGATGGTGATCTCTGTGAATTCTCTTCTAAAAGAGAAGAGGTAGAGGGAAGCTCTTCCCTGACTGCAGTGGGCTGAACTCCCTTGTGACTCTGGGGCTCATATCGGGCCTGGTGGCGTTTCTCATGGATGCAGAGCTTATGAGTCTGACCCCGAGGGGTGATGATTGTGCTAGGGGACAATGATTAGAAGTGTGAGTGGGAGAGCATGTGATAAGGGGCCACAGGATGACGAGGGTTGAGTGTGCAGCCACAGCAGGGAAATACCACCTTGGTTATCAGGAAGACTACATTTGTGGTTTTCTTGAGGGCACTCTTCTGAAAACCCCCAGGGTTCCTATTCTCTTAATCAGCCTGTCCTTTGGGAAACATATTGAAGGACATTAGAGTGATCTTTAGGCTGCATCCTGCTACCCCTGACTGAGGCTTGCTGGGGTGACAGAAGGGGCTGGTAGCCTCCTACACAGAGGCATGTGTTATTTCACATTCAAGACACCAACCCAACTAGTGGCCGGTCATAAGACCTATTTCCTCTGCTTTTCTGTACTTGGCATCACAAAGCTCCCTGGGATTTCTGAGAAGTGAAGAGGTGCTCACCGCATCACCCCAGTGAGTAGTTATCACCAGTACTGAGTGCGCACTGGGAAGTTTTCTGTCCCTGCCTCTGGAGTCCTCAACATGAATTAAGAGTGCTTCCTTTGGTTCCCCATAGGGCCTGGTGTCCCCACCCCTCTCTTGGAAAGTTATGTGCACCTTTATACTAAGGGTTTCACCTCCTACACACCTGATATAAATAAATGCTGGTGGAACTTCAGCTTGATAGCTCGGCCCTGGTTCTTTAGGGGCTATAAGGAACAGGGCTGGATTCATTTTCACTTCTTTTTATTGGTAGATGATCCCTCAATCCTTGCTTTGACCTCTGTTTTGGCCTGAAATTCTACCCTCCCTTCCCCTTAGGTCCACTCCTTCTACTACTCTACTTTCTTATAGTAGGGCAAGCATCTCCATGAGACCCCTAGGAGAAAGTAAGATTCTCCTCTTCCATCCATACCCGTCCTTGGTCTTCTGAGGTGCAGAGGATGAGATGAATCATATGGTTATGGGGTGTGTGGTTCCCTTCGTCTTCAGGGTCTTCAGTTCATTTCTGGAAAACCTGGAAATAATCCCACTGTTGGCCCTAGGCTATGCCCCTTGGGCCATGCCCTAACCTCCCTTGTGACATCATAGAAGGAAATGGTCATGTCATGTCAGCAATGAGCAAGTATCCAAGGGATGCCAGGAAGGGCAGGGTTCTGTGCAGTTTCCTCAGAGTTCAAGGTCAGGGGGTTTCATACATCCAAAGCTTGACTCCTGGCACAGTGTGGGGCTCCTTTGTTTATGTAAAGGAGCTCTCCTCAGACTAAGGTCCTCATTCCCTGTGGTACAAGGGTGGGAAAGTCTGGGAATACCACACGAGTCTGCTCCTACCTGGGCCTTTAAGGATGACATCAGGATTCAAGCTTATTGGGGCCCTCTGTGTTCAGTGTAGGGGTATGACCTGACTCAGGTGCCTCACCTTGACTCCTGGGGGACTCTGCATTTCCTCTTTCAACTTAAGGTGACCCATGTAGAGCAAAGACGGTGTCCTTGCAAACCCTGAAAAGAAGTGAGGGAATGTGCAGCCTGGCAGCCCTGTCTTGGCTTTCTGAGAGCAGACACAGGCCAGTCTCTCTGTGACTTCAGTTCCTCATTCATCTGTCTTTACCTTGACTCCTGTCTCTTCCGTGAAAGACTTCTTGGGAAATGCCACATCTTTGAAAAGTCTTAGTCTGCCTGCACCAAATGTCACAGAGAAAGTGTTGAGTCCCATTGGATGGGGAAGCTGCTGTCCGGGAGGGGGCCCCAGCATAGGTGGTGTGCTATCAGAGAAAACACACTGATCTATTCCTTCTCTTCACTGCCTAGACACAGCCTCTTGTAGAACCTTCACTCTAACAGATTTACTCTCTGAAAGGAAGGGGCTGAATTAAATGATTTTGTGCATCCCTCATCTTTTGTGGTTTACTGACGTTTCCCTTGTAGATAGTCACAGAATGCTGTCTCCTTCTTTATTCATACTCCACTTTTTAAAATTTTTGTTACTTATTTCTGGGCCTTTTTATTCCAAAACCATGTTTGGGGTATGAAATTCTGCTGTTTAACGTGTGAAATACCTTTTTTGACTAATGTTAAGAGGAAGTGACCCAAGGTTGGTATCATCCTGGAGGAGTGGCACAGTATGGGCTCTGGAGGAATTCAGTGCCCGGGTTCAGTCCAGCTCCTACCATTTATGAGCCTTGAATTTGAGCTTCTTTATTCTAGCTTCTTTATCTGCAAATTGTGTTTGAAAAAGTCTATAGTGTAGGACCACAGACATGTGTGATGCATGTAAATCACCTGGCACAATATGAGCCAAGCTTTGGTACATTAAATGAATGGCAGTTATTACGAAGGTGATTTTGACCCCGAATGATAACAAACTTCCAGCACATAATTTTATTTCCAGGCTATATTAGAGAATATGCAACTCCAAACAATAATCAAATCCCCATCAGCACTAATGCTCCCAAGCAAGTAAAACTGAGCAGCATTTCCCTATTTGAGCACCTGTTTTAGTATGTGTTTGGGGTTATCTTCTCCGTATGAATGAAGTACAAGTTCATTTGTCTCAAGGACCAGCAACTTCCCTCTCAGGTGCTGTTTTTTGCCCTAACGACCCCTAGTTTAATCCCACTGACAGTAAAAATTGAGCCCGCCCTTAAAGTTTGCCAAAGTACACTAAACATAACCTAATTAAACTGCCCATTTAACAGAGCAAGTTCTAGCGCTCCCATCTCAGAAAGAGAGAGACAGTCCAGTGATGTCTTGGCATCTCGCTTCAATGGGTATCACCCTTATTTCTCAGAAACTCTCTGGACAGCTTTTGGTGAAAACACATAGTGTGAGTGTTCACTTGCCTGGCTCAAGCGCACAGGGCCCCTTCCATTCCCTATGCTGAGATTCCCTATGGTTTTCGGATATCCACACATAATGGTAAATATATGGTTGAGATATATTCCAGGTGTACAGCCTCACCTCTGAGAATCATCATATGAGTTCTGGCATCACTCCCACAGCTTCATCTAGCCCATCATGCATCTGAACTGAATGACCTCCCACCAAGGAACTAGACGTTTCCCAAGACCCAGTGCTGCCTTAATCAGGTAACTTAGACATGCTTGCTCTCAGCTGGAACCTCCTCTTCCACACCTCCCCCATTTAAATTTATTTATTCCTTAGAGTTAGCTCACCACCTTCCATATATGGTACCTGCTGCTAGACTCAAAATTCCATGGGCAGTGGCTTGGTCTTCATTTTCTTACTAACCCAGTACTATAAGAAAGCCTTCGAAACAGAAGATGATCAATTAATTTGGCAGAAAAGAGAAATGAGCAAAGACTCTATTTTATTATGATTTAAGTGTCATACAGTTTGAATAAGCTACACAAATCTAAGTCCATGTTACTAGTTTTTACAAGGAAACAGGACAGATAAGACAAATAAAGAAGAAACCCATGTTACTCTGAAAGCTTTCTGATCCCAAATATCCCTAAGATTTTTACACATTTCCAAGTAAACTATTCCAATGCTATGTTACCTCATTCTGGACCATACAGAAAATACTGAAGTCTTTTCAACTTGTTTACAGATAACAAACTCCTAGTCATAAACCTAAGAGCAGTAAACACGAGTCCATGACATTAATAAACCTAGATTCTGAAGCAAAATAAACCTTATGAAGAGTAGCAACATTTAAAACTATAAAACACCTCTAGCTACCTACCGAAATCATCTGTTTTTGACTAGATAGTATTCATATGGATAAAAGGAAAAGATCCGTATTTTGCTAAAACTGCACCTAACCTCACATACTACTTCAAACTGTGAACATATGGGTTTTGTTCCCCCCATCCCTACAACCTGCGCTATTTTGAAGGTGAACTGTTCTCTTCCAACACAAAGGGAACAAAGTGCCCTGACCCCTCCCTAGATGTGGGAGGAGCTGTAGGACTTGGCCTTGGAAGGGGCACTGGCCTCAGCCATAGCTGGAGAAATGGGCATGCCTCTCAGCCCTGCTCTCTCCACCTGATCTCTCAGAGCATCGTGATAGAGGTCTGGGAAGGAACTCGGGACCGTATCCTGGATCTTGGCCAGGACTTCCAACACCTTCATCTTATTGGTCTCAGCATAAGATGTCGGGCCCCACAGGAACTCATAGAGGGGAGGATCACTATTGGGCACCTGGCGGTAGTTGAGGTACCCCTTCTGCACCAGATCTTTGGTGATGAGCTTTCTGGGCTCCCCAAAGAGGGAGTGCTTCCTCCCAGGATAGATCCCCAACCCACTGAGGAAATCCCAGATCTCCTCCTCGGTGGCACGGTTACCCTTCATAAAGATGACGCCCAGGAGCGCCATGAGGAGACCAGACTTGGGCAGCTCCTCCTCATCACTTGAACCTTCCTCAACCCCGAGAGTGAACTTGTTGAGGAGGGTGTAGATGTTCCTGCTGCAGTCGACTTCCTTCAGTTCCAGGCCAAACACCAGCTCCACACACTCAGAGGCTCTGCTCAGGATCTCAGGGAAGTGCTGCTTGTACTTCCTTCCGATGACATTCAACATGGCATCCTTTGTGATGGGCTCCTTCTTAATGTACCTCTCCAGCAGGAAATCCATCACCATGCCGGCCTTCCTCAACAGAGGATCTTTGCGAATGCTCAGAGCAAGCAGGGCTGCTCGGGTGGCATCTGCACTTTCCTCCTTGGGGCCCTGGGCACCTTCATCAGATCCTGCACAGGAAGCCTCTGCATCAGGAGAGCTAGGGGCCATGGCTCCCTGAAGCTCCTGGCAATCGCCAGCAGCAGGGGAGCCCGGGGGAGAACCCTGAGGGGCAGAAGAGGGGAAGGAGGGGCACTCCTCTCCGGGGGCTGCAGCAGCACTGGCCTGAGCCTCCCGAGTGTTCCCCTGGACCTGGTGGCGTTTCCCATGGGCATGATGCTTGTTTTTGTGCTTCCGAGGCATGATGACACAGGTCAGGGTCTGCAGGCGGGCGTGCAGTTAGGAAGGCAGGCAACGAGGCGGCCTTGAGGAAGGACAAAGAAATTTTGTGAGCACCTTCACCAGGGAGAGTCGTCCCCGGCTTAAATAAGTCCGCTTCGTAGGGGGCCTTGAGGTCACTGTTCTAGGACCCACAAGTCTCCTGTTCTCCTAGTCAGCCTGTCCCAAGACTCCTGAAGAGGAAGTGAGAGAGAGCCCTGGCGCGCGGCCAGAAAGCCCTGCCTGGGCGTTAGACAGGGGCCTGTGGGGGCTGGCAGGAGAGGCGTGTCCTTTCAGTTCACATTCAGAGTTAGGATGAAAAACCGGGAATGACTTCCCTAGCACCCGCCCTGATCCCTCTTCTGCTCTGAAGCTGATGCTGCCCCCTTCCATGTGACTCCGGAGAAGGAGAGGAGGGAGCGCTCAGCCTCCCACCTAAGGGTCCTGGGACCCGCCCTTCTGTAAGCAAGCTCTAACCTCCCCACTCAGACCGCACCTCCCTTCCCATCTTTGGCCGGGAGGAAGCGCTGACCACAGGAGGGTCCTGATTGGCCCGTGTGTCGCGGAGGATGGTCCTCACCCTGGCTCCTCCTGAGGCCTGACATCCTCCCTGTACTGACCAGCTACCAAGCCCTCGGACCGAGGTCCCCTCCTCCCTCACTGCCCCGCATCGGAGATCACAATGAGGGTGCCCCGCAGCCGTTAGTGCTGCCCAGATCCTATCAGGATGCTCCGACGCCAAGTCTCGGGGGGTGGGGGTTTCATGTGGCCACCATTCTGGGGTGTGGAGACCCTCAGTCACCCCCGCCCCCGTAGGTCCCTCCTTTAGCTCCAGGGCTCCGAGCTTTCCCTCTACTGAGCAGAACTGGAATCCACCAGCCCCCGACCGAAGCCTTCCTCCTGGAGACCACCTGGCTGAAGTGGCTGGACTTGGGGCTTAAGATGCAGGCCCGAATCTTCCAGGGGAGAGCAGGGGCAGGGTGGCCGGGGCTTGTCCGGCCCCCTCTTTTCAGAGGGAAAGGCTGGGTCGTGCCGGACGTGTGTCCCTGCACTTGTAACTCACGTCACCACACACTTGGACACCTTTTGAGACCTGGGAGTCCTCCGTCTGGGCACCCTACACGGCAGTTCTCTAAGACGACAGCAGCTCTCAAAGATGGCTTCGCAGCCCCAGCGTGTGTGCGTGGTCGTCACTTCCGGTCATGTGCTTCTGCGTTCCAGGGGGAGGGCGGAGGCGGGGCCAGGGCGGGCGGGGTTCCGGGGGAGCTTCCCCGAGGATTGGCATGTGCACCTTTCCTTGAATCGTGGAGCATCCTGAGACCTTCCCTGTTATCAGCAGAGTCTACGGGCCTCCCTCCAAGGCTCTAGCTTCCGTCAGCACCCCAGCAAGAATCGTTTCTGGCCTGGCCGAACTGGCTTCCTGGAGCTCCTGAGAATGACAGTGAGGGCACTTTCAGGCCCTGTATTCTGCGCTGAGTGGTGGATGCCTCGTCCACTCTCCGTGTCTCCTCTTGTGCCTTATGTTTGGTGGGCTATGTGCCATCTGATGACCTGAGACCGAGGCCTCACATCGAAGACATCACGTCCCGAGACTCCTGATGAGAAGTGCACATACATCTCCTTTGGACACTTCTGCCTGAGGCTTCCAGGAAATGGCTGCTACAGGTAAGATGAGCTGAGAGGGAAGGATGGAAGTTTGCTTTCTGTGGTGTGGAGCCCCTCACATCTCACTCAGGGTCTTCATATTGACTGCTGGCAGGGCCTGGAAATCCTTCCCTTTCTGGTATAAATCCACCTCTGTCCCCAGCCATGCCCCACACAATCCCAGCAGAGTAAGTGAAGGGGCCCCTCAGCCTGACAGTTCTCGCTGTGGGCTCTTAGTCACCTGCAAGGGCATTGCTCGAAAGTTCAGAGGTGAATTTCTGTCCTTTGGTACAACTTTTGTGGTACTAAACTTTCTCTTTTAGTCCCTGTGTGATAGTCTATTAAAGTGATCACTTGAAAGGGCCAGTTGTCATCCACTAGCAAAGTTTGTGCTGGTTATTTCATGACCTCTGAGCCATACTGCCACATCCAACTCAAACTTTTGTTCCCCATGGTCTTGGCATGGGAGCTCTGAGATGCTACCTCAGATTCCTTCAGTGAGACTGTAGCATTCATGGCCCCAGGGCACAGTGGAAGAATCAAGGGCTGAACTGTAAAGCCTTTTCCAGCTGATCCTGTTGCCTTCTTCCCTTGTAGGCTGCATACCCCTTGTCAGTCTCCGAGTACTCCCTCACCTTGACACTCATAGGGTCAAGTTCAGTAGAGACTTACTTTGGCTCGGGGATTATTTAGTCTTGCTTCTGTTAATAGTTGTCTTTATTCCTTGTATAAGTTTTCCATGGTTTATTCTGGATACAGGAACCAGCGGCACATGTTTGATTGTGGTCTCAGCTGTTCTGACTGGAGTAGATCTGTAAAGGAATTAAGGAACATCGACAGTCTTACAATATCTGCTCCTCAGGAATACACGTAACATACTATTCTGTTATAGACTTCTTTCTCCTAAGGCTGTCAGGAAGTTCTTCTTGTTGCCTCTGTGTGGAATGTATACATTGTTCTGAGGTTTTTTGTAGGTACGTTTTTTGTATGGTTGCCTTTATTTATGGTGTATTTTCTATTTCATGACCTAAGTAATTGTTGATTCTTCCAGACCAGACTCTTGATTTTGCTATGGTGATCTATTGTATATGAGATAACTGAAGTTCTTTGTATGTTTGAATATTTCCTGTGTGTGTTTCCTAAGATTTTTAATTCGAGGATAAATTTTATGTTATCTTTTGCATTTCATTGTTCTTATTCATTTGGCATTGTCGTATATAACTCTGTACTGGCTATGTGTTCTTGTCCAGATATTTTCTACATTTTAAATCAGTAGAGCGTTTATGAAAAATTTTAATTGGAGGATAATTGCTTTGTAGTGTGGTAGTTTCTGTTGAACAGAAATGAAGCACTATGAAGTTGTCTGAACAGTATGAAGCAGCTATAATTGTACATATATCCCCCTCCATGAGCATCCCTCACGCCACCCCCATCTTAGTCCTCTAGGTTGTCAGAAACAGCAGTCTGAGCTCCCTCTGTTCCAGAGCATCTCTCCACTAGCTATCTCAGGTACACATGGCAGTGCATATACGTCACAGCCTGTCTCAGTTTGTCCCTCTCTCTCTATCCCTTGCTGTGTCCATGTCTTTTTTCTGCATGTGTCTCTACTCCTACCCTGCAAATAGATTCATCAGTGACATTTTCTAGATTCCATATAAATGCCTTAATATGCAATACTTTTTGCTCTCTTTCTGGCTTACTTCACTCCATGTAACAGACTCTAGGTGCATCCACCTCACTACAACTGACTTAAATTTGTTTCTTTTTATGGTTGAGTAATAGTCCATTTATATAGCTACCACAACTTCTGTATCTATTCATCTGTCAGTGGAAGTTGAGGTGGTTGCTTCCATGTCCTAGCTATTGTAAATAGTGCTGCAATAAACAGTGTGGTCCATGAATGTTTTCACGCATGGCTTTCTCAGTGTGTGTGTCCAGTAGTGGGATTGCTGAGTCATAGGGTAGTTTTATTTCCAGTTTTTAAAGGATTCTCCATACTGTTCTCCATGGTGGCTATATCAATTTACATTTCCCCTCAAAGTGCAAGAGAGTTCCCTCTTCTCCATGCCACTTCAGCACTTATTGTTTCTAGATTTTTTTATGATAGCTTTTCTGGCAGGTGTGAGGTGCTGCATCATTGTAGCTTTGGTTTGCATTTCTTTCATAATCAGTGGCGAACATCTTGTCTTGTGAGCATCTGCATTTTTTAAAAGAACAGATTTACAATTAAAAGAAATTTAGCAGATAGTGCACAGAGTTCCTATAGAGCCCGTCTCTTCGTCCACTTAGCATCTTCTGTTATTAACATCTTGGATTGGTTCAAATGATACAAGTTCATTTGTTAAAACTGAACAACTCATATCAATATGGTGTGATTAACTATTGTCCATTGCTTACAATATATTTTACTTCTGCTGTTTTGCAGTTCTGTGTTGTTCTTTTTGTTCAGTTGCTCAGTCATCTCTGACTGTGACCCCATGATCCATAGCACACCAGGCTCCCTGTCATTCACCATGTCCTAGACTTGGCTCAGACTCATGTCCATCCAATCAGTGATGCCATCCAAACATCTCATCCTCTGCTGTCTCCTTTTCCTTTTCCCTTCCATCTTTCCCAACATCAGGGTGTTTACCAGTGTCGGCTCTTCCCATCAGTTGGCGAAATGTTTGGAGCTTCAACTTCAGCATCAGATATTCCCATGAATATTCAGGGTTGATTCCCTTCAGGAATGACTGGTTTGATCTCCTTTCTGTCCAGGGACTCTCAAGAGTCTTCTCCAGCACCACAATTCAACAGCATCAATTTTTCAGTGCTCACCCTTCTTTACGGTCCAGCGCTGACATCCACACATGACCCCTGGGAAAATCATAGCTTTGACGAGACACACCTCTTTTGGCAATGTGATGTCTCTGCTTTTTATTACGTGATCTAGGTTTTTCATAGCTTTTCTTGCAAGGAATTGGCGTCTTTTAATTTCATGTCGTCTTTTAATTTCATGTCGTCTTTTAATTTGGGGCTTCCCTTATAGCTCAGTTGGTAAAAGAATCTGCCTGCAGTGCAGGAAATCCGCGGTCCATTCCCGGGTCAGGTAGATCCCCTGGAGAAGGAAATGGCAACCCACTTCAGTATTCATGCCTAGAGAATCTCATGGACAGAGGAGCCTGGGAGGCTACAGCCCATGGGGTTGCAATAGTTGGACACGACTTAGTGACTAAAGCACCACCACCATGGGTACATTCACCATCCACAGTGATTGTGGAGAAGAAAATTAAATCTTCTGTTGTTTCTACATTTTCCCCATCTGTTTGCCATGAAGTGTTGGGGCCAGATACCATGATCTTAGTTTCTTGAATGTTGAGTTTAAGCCAGGTTTTTCATTCTCTTCTTTCACTCTTATCAAGAGTCTCTTTAGTTCCACTTCACTTTCTGCCTTAAGAGTGGTATCATATGCATATCTGAAGGTATTGACATTTCTCCCGTCTATTTGATTCCAGCTTGTGTTCATCCGTCCAGGAATTTTCATGATGTACTGTGCATATACCTTCAATGGTCAAGGTGACAATATGCAGCCTTTGTTATTCATGTCACAACTTTAACCTATCTGTTGTTCCTTGTCCACTCCTAACTGTTGCTTCTTGACCTGTATACTGGTTTCTCAGAAGGCAGGTAAGGCGGTCTGGTATTCCCATCATTTAAGAATTTTGCAGTTTTCTCTGATACACATGGGCAAAGACTTTGGCATAGTCAAACAAGTAAAAGTTTTTTCTGAAATACTCTTGCTTTGTCTATGACCCAATGGAGATTACCAATGTGATATCTGATTCCTCTGCCTTTTCTGAATCCAGCTTGTACATATTGAAGTTCTCTTTTCAGATACTGTTGAAGTGTAGCTTAAAGCATTTTGAGCATTCCTTTGCTAGCATGTGAAATGAGCACAATTATATGATAGTTTGAACATTTGTTGGCATTGCACTTCTTTCAGATTGAAATAAAAGTTTACCTTTTCCAGTCCTATGTCCTCTGCTGAGTGGTCCAAATTTGCTGGCATATTGAGTGCAGTACTTTAACATCATCATCATTTAGGGTTTGAAATAGCTCAGCTGAAATTCCATCACCTCCACTAGCTTTGTTCTTAGGAATGCTTCCTAAGGTCCACTTGACTTCACACTCCTGGATGTGTGGCTCTAAGTGAGTGATCACAACATCGCTGTTATCTGGGTCATAAAGACCTTTGTTGAACAGTTCTTCGGTATCTCCTTGCACCTCTTCTTAAAATCTTTTGCTTCTGTTCTGTCCCTATAGTTTCTGTCCTTTATTGTGCCCATCTTTGCATGAAATGTTCCCTTGGTATCTCTAATTTTCTTGAAGAGAACTCTAGTCTTTCCCATTCTGTTTTTTCCCTCTATTTCTTTGCATTGTTCACTTGAAAATGCTTCCTTCTTATTCCTTGCTGTTCTTAGGGAAATCTGCATTCAGATTGGTATGTCTTTCCTTTGCCTTTTGCTTGCCTTTGTTCTCAGGTATTTGTAAGGCCTCCTCAGACAACCATTTAGCTTTTTTCATTTCTTTTTCTTGTGGATGGTTTTGGTTACCACCTCCTAGACCTTGTTCTGAACCTCCGTCTTTAGTTTTTCAGGCAGTCTTCCTACCAGATCGTATTCCTTGAAACTATTCCTCACATGCACTGTATAATCATAAGGAATTTGATTTAGATCATATCTGAATGGTTTAGTGATTTTCTCTACTTTCTTCAACTTAAGTCTGTATTTTGCTGTAAGGAGCTTATGATCTGAGCCAGAGTGAACTCCGGGTCTTGTTTATGCAGACTGTGTAGAGCTTCTCCATCTTCAGCTGCAAGTTATTCCTTTACTTCCTACTTTTCCATTCCAGTCCCCTATTATGAATAGGATATTTTGAGGGGATATTAGTTCTAGGCTGTGATGTACATCTTCATAGCACCACTGGACTCTAGCTTCTTTGGCATCAGTGTTTGGAGCATAGACTTGGATTACTGTGATGCTGAATCCTTTGCCTTGGAAATGAACCAAGATCATTCTGTCCTTGTGGACACTGCACCCAGTACCTGGAGTTCACACTCTTTTTATTGACGATGAGACTGCTCCATTTCTTCTAATGGATTTTTGCCCACAGATACAATGATAATCTCAATTAAATTCACCCATTCCTGTCCATGTTAGCTGTCTGATTTCTAAAATGTTGATGGTCACCTCTTGACTAATTGCCATTGATTCATGGACCTAACGTTCAAGGTTCCTATGTAGGACTGTTCTTTACAGCACCAGCCTTTACTTTTGCCACCAGACACATCCACAGCTAAACATCATTTTGACTTTGGCCCAGTCTCTTCATTCTTCTGGAGCTATTTCTGGGCTCTTCCCTAATAGCATATTAGACACCTATTGACCTGGGGGGCTCAAGTATCTCCCCGTGTTTGATCTCCTGGTACCATTTCTTTTTCCTTTTCATGATGTTCATGGGGTTCTCAAGGCAAGGATACTGAAGTGGTTTGCTATTCTCCTCTCCAGTGGACCGCATTTTGTTAGAATTCTCCACCATGACGCGTCTGCCTTGGGTGGCCCTGCAAAGCCTTATCCATAGCTTTTGAGTTACACAAAGGTGTGATCCACATGATCATTTAGGTTAGCTTTGTGTGATTGTGGTTTTCATTCTAGAGGATAGGGCATTGTAGGTCTTCTGTCTGCCCTCTGAAGAATGGGTTTAAGACGCTTGTGGAAGCTTGCTGATGGGAGGGAGTGACTATGAGGAAACCTGGCTCTTGCTCTATTGGGTGCAGTAATGCTCAGTAAATAAATGAAAATTAGAAAAGCATAAAGAAATATGTTCTTATATCAATATGAGTAAAATCATTAATGACATTCATAGCCATTAGTTTGTTATTGAATATGTCATTAAGGATTTTGAACACAGAAAGAAATATGTGAGATGTAGCTAATATGCAGAAGGATGAAATTCCCCTCTGCCCTTCTAGGTTTTTGTGGGTGGTCGAAGAATTAAATTGATGTGAGACAGATTAATAGGATAAAATAAAAGTATAATAACACATAGACATGAGAGAGGCCCAGGAAAACTGAATAACTCATCAACATGGCCAAAGCCAAGGACAGAGGAAATGTTAATGGTAGTTGTTTGGGACGTGAAAGGATAGGAAGGCAGTTCACAGGGAGATGGAAAAGGGACTGTTGATAAACGAATGTTTTCTGTGCCAGTCAGAGATCCCGGGCCACAGAGTGGACTCTCTTCTCTAGGCCCTGCCAAGATTTCACCACCACATCTTGCCCATAATCTTTGTAGCTATCTCTGGTTATAGTTCTTTTCAGGGAACAGGACCTTTGTTTAAGTTCTTTCAGGCAGTTAGGCCCAAGATCAAGTTCCTTTCTCAACCTTTTGGCCTTGATTGTTTTCAGTTAGAATAACCTGTGTATCAAAAGAGACATTTTCAGATGGCATGTTTTACTCTCCCATACTAACTAGGAAAGTAAAAACAAATACAGTAAAGAAGAGAAATTTACAAAGTCATTAATCCTAGTTTCCTTTGTATGACATTTATATTTTGACCAGTACATCTTAACATTTAAAAAACACTGTGTTAAATAACAGCCTGTGAAGGAAAAATGTGATTTACTTTGCACTGCTCTTTGGAAAATCAAGCAATGTTTAAATAAATGTACATTTACAGTCATTGCTTAGAGTCAATGGCAACAAAGACAAAGAATGTATTAGTCTTACTCTATTATTTTTTTTTTAGTATTTCTTGCAGTATGTTGTTTCCAACGTTGCTTTAGCTTCTTTTCCATATTAAAGTAATCAGATATACATATACATATATCCTCTCACTTTGTATTTCCCTCGCATTGAGGACATCCCAGTGAATTAAGGAGAGCTCCTTGTGCTATCCAGTATATCCCCAACTGTTGTCTATTTTAAATATAGCATCACTAGTGTGTATGTGTTAGTCCCAATATTATAACTCCTCCCACCCTAACCCTTTCCCCTTTGGCACCATACATTTGGTCTCTATATCACTGTCTTCATTTCTGCTTTGCAAATAGGGTCACCTGTGCCATTCTTATTGATCCCACACATATACGTTAATATTCAATCTTTGTTTTTCTCTTTCTGACTTCCTTCTCTGTATGTCACTCTCTAGGTCCATCCACCTCTCTAACAATGACACAATTTTGTTCATTTTAATACTGAGTAATATTCCACTGGGTTACCCTAGTGGGTCAATGGTAAAAAATCTGCCTGCCAATGCAGGAGCCGTGGGTTCAATCTCTGGGTCAGGAAGATACCCAGAAGAAGAAAGTGGCAACACATTCAGTATTCTTACCTGGGAAATCCCAAGAATAGAGGATTCTGGTGAGCTATAGTCCTTGGTGTCTCAGAAGAATCAGATACAACTTAGTGACAAAATAACAAGAACAATATTCCATCGCATATACCTTCCATAGCATCTTTTTTTAAATTTTAAATTTATTCATTTTAATTGGAGGCTAATCACTTTGCCATATATCAACATGAATCTGCCACAGGTATCCACATGTTCCCATCGTGAACCCCCCTCCCATCTCCCTCACAGCTTCTTTATACTTGTATCTGTCAATGTACATCTGCGTTTCTTCCATTTGCTGGTTGTTGTAAACAGTCCTGCAGTGAAGATTAGAGTGCTTGTCTCTTTTTGAATTATGGGTCTGTGGTCTCTATGGCAGAGTTAATGCTCACCTATAAGAAGGCATCCGCCAAAGACAACCTCCAGGACTGCAGACCACAGACCACCACCATCCCTGTGGTGAGCCCCAGCTGACCCATGCCTTCACAGGAGACTGTCGAACACTTGGAGGTGGTCTGATTCAGTCTCCTGTGGAGTAAATGCTCCTTTTCGCTGGGTCTTCTTGCATGTGAGACTTTCTTTGTGCCTTCCAAGGGTGGTGTGTCTGAATCCCCTACTTCTGTGGGAGTCCTGTAATCAAACCCCACTGCCTTTCAAGGTCAGATGACCTGAGAATTCCAAGTCCCTTTGTCAGAACCGCAGGCTGGGTTCCTTGATGTGAGGTGCAGAACTTTCACAGTCGTGGGAGAACTTCTTTGGTATTTTTGTTCTCCAGTTACCTACTCAGTGGGTATGGGATTTGAATTCATCGTGATTGTACCCCTCCCATTATCTTGTTGCGACTTCCACTTTTTCTTTGAACGTGTGTTCCAGCGTCCTCCTCTTGATAGTTGTTCAATAGCTACTTGCAGTTATGGTGCAGGAGGAGACCAACAGACATCCTCCTACACAGCCATCTTGAAACAGAAGCTTATGAAATACAGTTTGGAATAATGAGATGACAGGAGAACTGAAGGACACTAGGTCTGCCTCAGGCTGGGACGAGTGGAACGATGTGGCCTCTCAACATATGCAGACCAAATGTCTGTTTCCGGCTCTGTCACAAATCTTGTGAACTTGAGAATATTACCAAATTCATAATCTGCAAAGTGAGTCTTCGAAACTCTATTTTGTAGAACTATTTTAATATATGTGATATTTATAAAGCTCTTGCACCAATGGATTTCAAAGAATGACATTTATTCCTCTGATAATTATGACCACAGACCATAGTATCAACTGTTGGTGATTTTTTTTTTTTTTTACTTGCATGAGATATCAGAAATATGTGGCAATTTTGGAGTGAACAAAGTTCTGCTTAAATATAAAAACTATATAAAATTTCCCCATTTGTAATTATGTCATTTGAATGTAGAGGAATCTCTCCTGCCTGGATGCTATCAGAACTTCTAGAATTTGTGTCAAGGACGATCTTCCCTCCCAGCTGCATTTTAATCCACACCACCACCCCCCATCTTCATTAATTTCACCAGCACCAAAAGTGTAGCCTTCATTTGAAGTTCCCCACATTATGCTTAAAATAGGCAGTAGGGCTTTTCTTTAACAAAGTGGCAATGACCCCAGTGTGGAGAGTGCTGTTACAGTGGGTGTTAGATATCTCAGTTCAAGGAAATACCATCCTTCTTTCTGCCAAACACCCTGGAGGTAGTAGGATTAAATCCCTAGTTTGTGCACTGTTTTTCCCTATACTGGGCCAGGAGCACAGAACCCATTGTATTCCTGTCCCAGGGGGAGAGTGTCTGTTTTACTCACAGTCTGAAAGTAAAAATCAAGGGTAATCTTCCATTCCGTTTTTCAGCTTCTCAACTTAAACCCCCTATTTCAGAGTCACCCCCCACCTTCAATTTGCTCAGCCTCATTTAGCCCACCAACCCACCTAACTTCAAATTACATCCTCAAGGGAACTGCAGTGTTCCAAAGCGCCCACATTCCTCGCCTCAAAGCATCTACTTTTGACTGCTCTAATCTGAAACCTCCTCTCGTTCTCATCCCTTGTTTCCACTTGTCACATGTTTAGGTCTCATAGGGTACCTCACCATCTGCTTGATATGGCGGCAACTTTAGACACTTAACTTCTATGGACATTGGCTCAGGCTTCCTTTTATTACCATCTCCAGTTCTGCCATGGAGTATTCCAAGGAGTAGATACTCAATTAGTGGTTGAAAATATGAGTCACAATGATAGTGTTGTCTACTTTATTACTATTTAATTTCTCCCACAATCTTGAATAAACTAAGGATATAATTTTACTAAAAAGGAGTATTGAAAGAATTTAACAAAACCAAAACCTCACGAAAATTTGCTTTTTCTTTTCTTTTTTACTTGACCTATGTTATTTTACCACTGCTAAGTTGCTTCAGTTGTGTCCGACTCTGTGGGATCCCATAGACGGCAGCCCACCAGGCTCCACCGTCCCTGGGATTCTCCAAGCAAGAACACTGGAGTGGGTTGCCATTTCCTTTTCCGATGCATGAAAGTGAAAAGTGAAAGTGAAGTCACTGAGTCATGTCCAAATCTCAGTGACCCCTTGGGCTGCAGCCTACCTGGCTCCTCTGTCCATGGGAATTTCCAGGCAAGAGTACTGGAGTCGGAGGCCATTGCCTTCTCTGAGTCTCTTCAAATTTGCATGAAAATCCCTCTTCCATTGCTGGGTTCTCTTGTTCTAGATCACACAGCAATGAAAAGTTTCTAAATTTGCATTATAAAATATAAAAACTGAAACATGATAAACAGTAATAAATATGTGATCCACATTTTCACCAGCAGAATGCTGATTTCCTGTTTTGGTCCTAGCCAAGAAAAAGAATTTATAGGAGAAACAGAGAAGTTTTAAATAGCAGTTTTATGAAGCAGAACAAAATGACACTCCTGAGAAGGATGAGAGCAGGCTGTCTAGAAACCAGAAGTGGTCCTGCCATGGGGTAGGGTCATGTGTGTCCTGTGTCATTTGAGAAGCTGATAGACAGCTTTAGGTTATATAACTTTTCTCCTAGTGTGTAGGCAGTTACCCATACGTACCCAAGCAGAATCCATGGAGTGGGAGGGAAGACAGAAACCACGGTGCTATTTTTATACATATGGCATCATGAACCCTGGGTTACATTTGTCACCTTTTAGGTCTTGGTGCACCTGTGCCACCCCGTGCTGGCACTTTGTCTTGCTTGGTCCTGACATTGCTGGAAACCTCGTGCTGGTCATTGGGCAGAACAGGGAGCCCCTCTGGGTGTGCTCTGACCACCAGAGTTCAGGTGGGGAAGAGGAAGACAAAGCATCGCTGGCTGCTAACCTGGCTCAAGTCTTATACTCCAGTTAGATTCTGAACAGGGACCAGGCGCCGTTCCCATGGAAATGGTTGGGAGTTTGCCACGTGATAGCTGTTTCCCAGCTGAGGGCTGACTCTGTAGATAGTTGTCCTTTCTGCCCAAGAGAGTGTCTGAGCAAGGATGATGCAAATGTCCTTCTGGGTTAACTCAAAAGTCATAGATGTCTAAACTTGTCTAGATATTTTTTGGAGTCATCTGAGAATTTTTCTTAATTTTTCTTTTTGTCCAACTGAGATCTTGAATGGAGCGGGGAACTCGGATTCTTATGGAAGTCTTGTGGGCCCTATGACTTCCTGAGTTGTTTAGAGTTTAAGGAGGTTTGGAGCCGCAGTTTAGAGGGCAAAACTTTGGTGATGGGGGCCGGAAACTGTGGTGTTCAATGCTGAGTATAGTGAAGAAGATGTCTCTGCTCCAAGGGCTCCTTCTTTTGCACAGAAAGAGTTCCTGTGAACAGGGCTCAGGGGCTGGCTGATGGTTAGTATCATCGGGAGAAAGGGAAGGGCTTTTGTAGGCAAATTAAGCATTGTCAAGCCAGCAGAGTCTTCTGGAGAGTCTTTCAAAGTTCAGAGGTTTTCATAAAGGCAAGGAAGACTTGGACATAAGGGAGCTCACTGGAATCCTAAGGGCAAGTCTTCAGCGATGGACAGTCAGTTACTCATCAGAAAAGGAAATGACAAATGCTCAAAGGGGCTTCAGATGTCACTGAATTCCCTTATAACCTTTTCATGGCTGTGGCATCCCTCACCTGTGATCTTGCTGGGCAGAATGTGGTTCAGTTCTCGCCCCAGGGGCCATTGTGGCTTCCCTGAGTATTTTTTTTTTTAAAGAAATTATTTATGTATTTCACTTTGGTTGTGCTGGCTCACCATTGCTGCGTGTGTGTTCTCTAGTTTCGAGGAGCAAGGGCTACCCTTCATTGGGATGCACTGGCTTCTCATTGTGGTGGCTTCTCTTACTGCAGAGCACAGGCTCTAGGATGCATGGGCTTCACTAGTTGCAGCAAGAAGTGGTAAAGTAGAAGTGTTAGGAGATTGCTGTTGTTGTTCCGTCTCTAAGTCATGTCTGACTCATTGTGGCCCCATGGAATGTAGCCCTCCAGGATGCCGTGTCCATGGGATTCTCTGGGCAGGAATACTGGAGTGGGTTGCCATTCCCTTCTCCAGGGGAACTTCCCAATCCAGGGATCAAAGCCAGGTCTCCTGCCATTTCAGGTGGATTCTTTACCGTCTGAGGCACCAGGGCGGCTGTATTTCAGAAGGTAGCCAGAAAATTTTTAGCTCAATTTCTTTTTCTTTCTTTGTCCATTCTCTCCCTATCCTGTAGACACACTCAGATTGAATTTTCTAAACACAAAGTTGAGGCATTCATGGCATACAGTGTCTGAATTTGTACACCCAAAGGCAAAGATACTGGGAGTCTAGGTGCAGAGAAATGCAGAAGAAAGTGCATTCTTTCACTTCCATTCTAGCGCTATGAGGCAGTTTAACAGGCCATAGTTTAAAATTTTCGATGGGGTGGCATGGAGACCTCCTCTACCTGAAACCTATCACATCAGGTTTTGACTCAAATCCACATGGCCAGGACTCCAACCCCCCAAAATCCAGTTTGGAACTTGAACCATGGTCTTTTAATTAGAATCACTCACCTGGTACCTGGACTTAGGGCAGCTCAGGTTGTTTGCGTCTCAGCACGGAAGGAATTCAGCAAGAGGCAAAGTGTTAGGGAAGAAATAGATTTATTTATATAGGATGCTTGTCAGAGATGCAAGGAGGTAGGTGACAGAGCTCTGCCTGGAGGATTAAGTGGAATACATTCTATAGTCAATGGAAAGTGGAAGACTAGGAAAGACTGCCTTCTTTGAGTAGAGGTCAGGCTTACATCACTCCCTCCCAATTCATTTGGAGTAGGAAAGCGTCTGACCTGATGAGATCAAACTTGGATTACTGTAGAAGTTCTTCAAATGGATAGAAGGGTCGTGACATTCCACTTTTACCTAAAGGCCTGGGGAACATCTCCTGTATTATTTATGGCTTTGTATTTAAACAAACCTGCAAGCTTCTACTACATTCTGATACCTTTCTTAAGCAATGTTAACTTACAATGATCTACCAATGGTTCCTAGGTTTCTCTATCTCTATTCCCCTTCTAGATTTCTAGATCTACCAGTCTTTCTGTCTGTGCTCAGGCCCTCGTTCATGTCTGAGTCTTTGCAACCCCATGAACTGCAGCACTCTATGCTTTTTGTCCATGGGATTCTCCTGGAAGGAATACTGGAATAGGTAGCCACTTCCTCCTCCAGGAGATGTTCCAGAACAGGAATCAAACCTTTATCTCCTGCATTGCAGGTGGATTGTTTTCCACAGAGTCACCTGGGACAGCTACCTGTATCCTATGGTATTTTATCCCTGTCATATGGAGGCAGGCTCCCCCAGCCAAGAGCTGTCATTTCTCTTGGTGGGAGCCTTCTAAATGAAGGTCTCCAGCTTGGACTATTGTCTGGAATTTAGTGAGCAATTTTCTTCCCAACAAGTGTAAGGGGCAGTCATGCATGTGCAGAAACATCAAAGGTAAACTTTCCTAGCAAGGACTTGAGGGGAGGGGCATGCCACTTGCTTTGGGGCCTTCCTTCAATTCCCTTTATCATGGAGGATTGGAAGGGCAAAGGCCCAGGGAGATCAGTCTGCACAGAGAAGCTGACGCACGTATGAAAGAACTGTCCTCCCTGCCACATCAAGGGTTACCTGAAGCTCCTCTAGAGATATGACCAGGTGTCCTCTGGGAACTCCTGGGAAGTCTTGAAGCTGCAGTCCCTTTACCTGAGGATATGTGCTCAGAGTAAGGCCCACAACTCTCTGAGACCCAATAGAAGAAAGCAGAGGTTGCCTAACTTACCATATCTAACTGTGGTCTCTAAGAACAGAAAGCTGTGACTATGGTCTCTAAGAACAGAAAGCTGTGACTAGAAATTGAAGACCTGTATTGCCTCCCTCTCTTCACTATTACTGTCCTCTCTCCAGATCCTTACACTGACTTACCATCTCCTAACAAGACCTGTCCTCTCATGCTACAGCCTTAAATTCCCTGAGACTACCTTGGAGGATGTGAGGGCTGCCAACCTGTGGTCACTCATGGCAGAACCTACGTGAAGATTTTATAAAAGTGGTATAGTGTGAGGGGTTCCTTTAGTTCTCATGGTGCTCTACTTGACTCTTGGCATGACCTAGAGTTCCTCCTGAGGTTGATCCTGAGTCCTAGTGCCTCACTCCTGAGATGCTCTAAAAGGAAATGTGTGGGGTGCATCATGCCCGCATTCCCAAATTTGCCAGTGTGAGGTGTAGAGGGGCAGCAGGGCTGGATTCTAGGTGCAGTCCCTTTATCCTCATTTGGCGTCACTGGTTTCCACTCTGTACTGAAGTGAGGCTTCTCCCAGTAGACCAAGGCTCTTACCTGCCTCAGACCTCTCCAGCAGAAAGAGAAGCACTTCAGCCAGAAAGCTTTCTCCTCGGTCTCATAGGGCTGACATCAAGGGTGGGCCTCCACAGTCTCCCCTGTTCTAGGCTGCATGGTCCTCTTGCTCCTAGTTCAGGGATCTCAGCCTCCCACCTGACCGCACCCAGACTGCAGCCTCCACTCACCTGAGGCTGTGCTCCTCAGCACAAAGGCATTACATTCTTGGAAGTTCTGGACTGGAAGACAGAGTGAACCAGATATGTGCAAAGCTATTGAGGCCTTCTGAGGAGGAGAACATTCTAGGGCTCCACTCTTTTCTGGAGTCAGTGGTCCCCCAATCTTAGATCAGGTTTCTTACCTTGACTTCCGGTAGCATATGGGAATCCACCCTCTCTACTGGCTGAATCAGCTGGCCTGTGGCCAATGCGTTCACATTCTTGAGACAACAGAAGGGGAGGGGAGAGAGCTACTCCCTGGCTACCTTGTCCTGCTCCTTCGTGCCGTCCACTCACTATGGGGGAATCCACTCATCAGCACCCAGTGTCCTCACTGTAAATCCGATGATCTGCTGCTGAAAGACCAAGGAGCTAAACTCCAGGAGAACTCCCCCACCCTTGCCCTACAGGCAAGTAAGGCACAGCTCAGACAGACTGCTCTGCCCATGACCACACAAGGCAAAAAGCAGGATATAGTTTGTGGACCCCTACTGTTCTAAAATCTTCCCCTTGATAGCTGTCAGAGGCTGGGACTCTTCCATCCATTGACCTGAGGACACAGCACTTAAGCTAAGGCTTTTATGTCCCTGAGAATCAGGAAGGATAAATGAGGGCATATTGATCTTTTCAGGGTATCTGACATTGCATGTGTTCATGACCACCTTGTCCCTGAGTAGTTTTGTCTCCTTTCATACAATTCACTTACCAGCATTTTTAAAACTTTATTTCAAAACAGTTCTTTTTGACAGGGCCCCATGTATCCAACGAGACACATGTTTTGGAGTGTTTAGAGGAAAAATGAATGAAAAGACATGATGTCTGGCTTAGGCTGGGAGAAGTGGCACATTGTGGGCTGTCCTCTAATCCAGATCGGGGGACTAGTCCCAGGAAGATCACTTCATCAGTTTGTGAACTTGAGAAACTGGCAAGTTATCCATCCATAAATGGAGTCTGCTAAATGCGATCCTGCATGGATGCTGGAATGCATGTAGTACATATAAAGCAGTGGCATACTGATGAAGAACTATTGGTTTGTAGTAAGTGGAAGGTATGATTACTATGGACCCCTCAAATCCCACCTTCCCGTCTGAGTATATTTTTAATCCAGGAGAGAGCAGAGAACATGCAGTGAATTAGGACAAAAGAAACAAATATTCTTAAATGAGCTAAATAAGTCAAAGTATTTTTTATTTTTACTAAAAGAAAGTTTAAAAGAAGTAAGGTACACCACAAGTTAAAGGCTTTTTGCTCTATTCTTTCTCCATTTTCTTTTTGTTTCTCAGTAGTTTCTGTGGTCTTCATTCACATTAGCATGAAAATCACTTTTGCAGTGCTATGTTACCTAATTTCAGATCATAAAGACAATATAGATGGCTGCTGGATTTCTTTTATATCTACCAAACTGTACGTTTAAAATTTTTAAAACAGCAGTGAATATAACAGCAGTATCAATACCAAATTAATACTCTGAAGAAAAACAACGTCTTAGAAGTAAAAATATTTGGAAAAAAAACACAAATAATATGTAGAAGTTACTCATGTGAAACAGAGAGAGAAATGTGATCGAAATAAATTTGATCTAACCCCTACTACCACACTCTTTAGAAGCTTGACTGCTCTTCAAGAAACATTCTCTTCTAATGTCATGTTATCTTGTTTGCATTGTGAACAATATATCCAGTACTTTCAGTTTGTTTACAAATACCCAAACTTTTAAAATGTTAAAACAGCTGGAAACTATGATTTATATGATTTACACACTTGAATTCTGAAGCACAATAAACCTTATCCAAAGTAAGATTATTTGAAAATACTAAACACCTCTTTCACCTCTTTACCTTTCTACTTTAAATCATTGTTCATTAGGTATTTCTCATATGCATACAAGAAAACAGATATATATTTTGTTAAAACAAACTAGACCTAACATTGCTTACCATTTAAAACTGTAAGAAGATATGGGTTTTGTTCCCTCCACCCTACTACTCTGCACTATTTAGGAGCTTGACTGCTCTCTTCCAACACAAAGGGAACAAAGTGCCCTGCCCCCTCCCTAGATGTGGGAGGAGTTGCAGGACTTAGCCCTGGAAGGGGCACTGGCCTCAGCCATGGTTGGAGCCCTGGCCACACCTCTCAGCCCTGCTCTCTCCGCCTGATCTCTCAGAGCCTCGCCATAGAGGTCTGGGAAGGAACTAGGGACCCTTCGTGGAACTTGGCTAGAACCTCCAGTACCTTCATCTTACTGGTCTCAGCACAAGCTCTCAGGCCTCACAGGAACTCGTAGCAGGGAGGATCACTATTGGACACCTGGTGGTAGTTCAGATACTCTTCTGCACCAGATCTTTGGTGATGAGCCTTCTGGGCTCCCCAAAGGTCCAGTGCCTCCTCCCAGCATAGATCCCCAACATACTGAGGAATTCCCTGATCTTCTCCTCGGTGGCACGGTTACCATTCATGAAGATGACCCCCAGGAGCACCATGAGGAGACCGGACTTGGGCAGTCCCTCCTGACCACTTGGACAATCGTTGAGCGTGCTGATGAGGGTGTAGATGTTCCTGCTATGGTTGACTTCCTTCATCTCCAGGCCAAAGACCAGCTCCACACGCTCAGGGGCTGTACTGAGGATCTCAGGGAAGTGCTGCCTGTACTTCCTGCTGACGATTTTCATCAGAGTGTTCTGCGTGATGGGCTCCTTCTTGGTGTACTTCTCCAGCAGGAACTCCACCAGTATCCTGGCCTTCCTGGCCAGAGGATCTTTGCGAGTGCTCTGAGTGGCAGGGGCTGCCTGGGAGGCCCCTGCACTTTCCTCCTCTGGGCCCTGGGCACCTTCATTAGATCCTGCACAGGAAGGCCCTGCATCAGGAGAGCTAGGGGCCATGGTTCCCTGAAGCTCCTGGCAATTGCCAGAAGCAGGGGAGCTCGGGAGAGAACCCTGAGGGGCAGAAGAAGGGGAGGAAGGGCTCTCCTCCTTTGGGGCTGCAGCAGCACTGGCCTGGGCCTCCTGAGTGTCCCCCTGGACCTAGTGGCATTTCCTGTGGGCGTGGGACTTGTTCTTGTGCCTCCGAGGCATGCTGACCGCAGGTCAGGGACCGCAGGTGGGAGTGCAGGCAGGAAAGCAGGCAAGGAGGGCACCTGGAAAAGGGACAAAGACATGCTGTGAGAACCTTCTGAGAGTAGAGTCCTCCCTGGCTTGAATGGAAGCTGCGTCTGAAGGGTCCTGGAGGCCAGTGTTCTAGGACCCACAGCGCTCCTGTTCTCCTTGTCAGCTTGTCCTGAGACTGGTGAGTAACAAGGGAGAGTCATCCCTGAGGTGCAAAAGACAGTCCTGCCTGGGCATTAGAAGGGGCGGGAAGTGGGGTCTGTCAGGGGAGGCAGGTCCTCTCAGCTGACATTCAGAGTCAGGATGAAAATTGGTGCAAGACACCCCCACATCCAATGCCCCCTCTCCTGCACCCATCCGGTTCCCTCTCCTGTCTGAAATTGATGCTGCCACCTTCCCTGTCACCCCAGACGAGGAGAGGAAGGCGTACTCAGCCTACCATGGTGGGTCCCAGGGCCTTGCCTTCTGCTGTCTTGTGGCTGTCCCTTCACAACCAGGTTCTAAGCTCCCCTTTCAGGCCGCCACACCCCTTGCTGATGTTTGGCTGGGAGGAAGCTCTGATCACAGGGGAGGGTCTTGAGGCACTCTCATCCTCATCAGGGAGGCTGGTCCTCATCCTGACTCTTCCCGAACCCTGATATCCTCCCTCTACTGACCAGCTGCCAGCCCCTCAGACCCAAGTTCCCTCTTCTCCGAGTGTCCCACGTCCCAGTTCGCAGTGAGGGAGCCCCTCAGCCTTTACAGCTCCCCGGCGGCTGCCCAGATGATCCACAGCCAAATCACGGTGAGTCGGCGGTTACACATGGCTGCCGTTCTTGTGCATGGAGACCCTCAGTCTCCCCGAGGGTCCCTCCTTAACTGCACTGGGTTCGTGGCTCTCCCTCTACTTAGCGGAGCTGGAATCCACAGAGCCTGACCGAGGCATTCTTTCCCAATACCTCCTAGGGGTTAGTCGATGGTCTTGGGACCTAAGAGCTAGGCTAGATCCTCTGGTCTGAGTGCAGGGCTAGGGTGGCCCGAGGCTGTGCGGCCCCCTCTTTTCAGAGGGAAAAGGGATTTGGGGTGCAGAGACATGTCCCTGAACCCGTAACTCACGTCACGTCTGATCTTGACACCAGATGACACTTGGGACTGCTCCTTCTGGCCACCGTCAGTGGCAGCTCTCAGAGATAGCGGCACTGTCAAGGATGGCGTCACTCCCCCAGCGTGCTTAGGACGACGTCACTTCCGGTCATGCGCATCTGGGCTCCAGGAGGACAGCAGGGGCGGGACCTGGACAGGCGGGGTTCCCGGGGAGCTTCTCCCAGGATTGGCAAGTGGAATTTCCCTTGACTCTTAAGAGGTCCTGGGACGCTCCTATCCTGAACTGTCAGCTGGCTCACTCCATGCCTCTCATTTGCGTCAGCATCCCCAGGAGGAAGAATTGGGGAACCCAAGCCTAACAGCCTTCCTCAAGACCAAAAGACCAACAGCAAGGGCTCTCTGGGCTCCCTCTTCTATAGTAAGTGATGCTCTGTCTTTCTCCATGCCTTCCCTTAACCCCTGTAGATGCTGATCCACGTTCCATCTGCTGCCCTGAGGCCAAGGCCTGATATAGAAGATGTGAACACCCGAGTCTCATGGTATGAAGTGCACCTACGTCTCATCTTGGCATTTCTACCCAAGGCTTCCTGGAAATAGCTGCTACAGGTAAGATGAGCTGAGAGGGAAGGATGAGAGACTGTCTTCTGTGGTGTGAAACCCCTCACATCTCACTCAGAAACTTCATTCATATTGACTGCTGACAGGGCCTGGAAATGCTTCCCTTTCTGGTGTAAGTACACCCCTGTCTGCAACCATGCTCATAGAATTCCAGAAGAGTAAGTGAAGGGGCTCCTTGGCCTGACAGTTCTCACTGTGGGCTCTCAATCGACTGCAGGGTCATTGCAGGGTCCAAAAAGCAGCAGATTGTGTTTCATTGTGATATCAGCTACTCTGAATGTGGTACTAACTCTGAAAAGGAGTTACAGAAAATTGACAGTCTTACAGTATCTGTTCGTCATGAATATATATAACATACAATTCTGTTCGAGCCTTTTTCCTAAGATTCTCAGGAAATTCTTCTTGTTGCCTCCAGGAATACTGTATACATTTTTCCAAAGTGTTTTTGCAGGTAAATTTTTTTCTATGGTTGCTTTTGTTTGTGGTGTATTTTCTGTTACTTGGTGTAATTAATTGTTCATTCTTCCAGACCAACTGGATGATTTTGCTGCCGTGATCTTTATTTTTTTCCAGATTTTTGAAGTCCCTTATATGTTTGAATATTTCCTGTCCTGTTTTCTAAGATTTTTAGTTCAAGAATCAAATTGTTACTGTGATCTTTTGCTTTTCATTACTTCTGACTTTTATTCATATGGCATTGTTTTATATAACTCTAGTGGCCATGTGGAATTCTCCAGATTTTTTTTGTAGTTTTTAAATTCATAAATTATTCAACAATTATTTAAATTAGAAGATAATTAAATGGTGTGTCAGGTTCTCTTGTATGAAGCAGCAATCAGTATACATACATCCCCTCCCTCATGATCCTCCCTCCCTTCCCTGATCTATCTCAACCCTCATGGTCGTCACAGAGCTGATCCTTGTGTCACCCTGCAACTTCCCCCACATGCCTGTTGTCCACATGGTAGTGCATATTTGTCCATGCCACTCTCTCAGTTCATCTCACTGTCTGTTCCCCCGATGTGTCCACAAGCCCTTTCTCTAGGTCTGTGTCTCCATTCTTGTCCTGCAAATAGATTTATAACTACCCTTTGACAGCTTTTCATCCTCTTAATAGTGTATTTTGAAGATAAATCTTTTAATATTAACAAGGTTCAGCTTATTATTTTCTTTCATGGACTGTGCTTTTGGTGTTGTGCCTAAAATCTTAGCAAACTCACGTTTTGCCCCCATGTTATCTTCTAGATTTTTTTGCCTATTCCATATGGCATGTGGAATCCTAGTCCCGTCCAGTGATCAAACGTCTTCCCCCAGCAGTGAAAGTGTTGAGTCTTAAACACTGGACTGCCAGGGATGTCCCTGCAATTTTTTTCAAATTGTGAGTTTTTCATTTAAGTCTGTGATTCCTTTTAAGATAATTATTTTGAAAGGTTTAGAGTTTGTATGTGGATTCATTTTTCTTAGATACAGATGTCTAGTTATCCCAGGACTGTAAGTTTAAAAGACTGTCCTTTTCCATTTAATTTCCTTTGTGCCTTTGTTAAAGGTCGATTGAGTGTTTGGGGTGTCTGTTTCTAGATTTTCTGTTCTGTGCTATTGATCTGTCTGTTATTCTGTTAATAGCATACAGTCTTGAGTATTGTAGCTTTAAAGTAAATTTTGAAATCCAGTAATATCAATTCTCTGACTTTGATCTTTCTTATTGACTTCAGTGGGTATTATGGATCATTTCATTTTTGACATAAAATTTAAAGTATTGGCTCCCGTCTACAAGCTAATTTGCTGGAATTTTGAACAGAATTGAATTAAGTAGCTAGGTTAAGTTGGTAATAAGTGACATTTCAACAATATAGCATCTGCCTATCTATGAACATGGTGTGTCTATTTATTTACATCTTTAATTTTTTGTGCAGTTTATGATTTTTTCTCATGTAAGTCTTATACATATTTTTTAAAGAATTATTTCTAATATATTTTGGTGCTAATGTAAATGATGTTAAGTTTTTAATTGCAAGTTCCATCTCTTTTTTGGAAAACAATTGACTATTATGTATTCACTTCAGTTCAGTCACTCAGTCGTGTCTGACTCTTTGCGACCCCATGAATCGCAGCACGCCAGGCGTCCCTGTCCATCACCAACTCCTGGAGTTCACTCAGAACTGCATCCATCGAGTCAGTGATGCCATCCAGCCATCTCATCCTCGGTCGTCCCCTACTTCTCCTGCCCCCAATCCCTCCCAGCATCAGAGTCTTTTCCAATGAGTCAACTCTTCACATAAGGTGGCCAAAGTACTGGAGTTTCAGCTTTAGCATCATTCCTTCCAAAGAAATCCCAGGGTTTCAGATAGGACTGGTTGGATCTCCTTGCAGTCCAAGGGACTCTCAAGAGTCTTCTCTAACACCACAGTTCAGAAGTATCAATTCTTCGGTGCTCAGCCTTCTTCACAGTCCAATTCTCACATCCATTCATGACTACTGGAAAAACCATAGCCTTGAATAGACGGACCTTAGTCGGCAAAGTAATATCTCTGCTTTTGAATATGCTATCTAGATTGGTCATAACTTTTCTTCCAAGGAGTAAGTGTCTTTTAATTTCATGGCTGCAGTCACCATCTTTAGTGATTTTGGAGCCCCCCAAAATAAAGACTGACCCTGTTTCCACTGTTTCCCCATCTATTTCCCATGTGATGGGACCGGATGCCATGATCTTCATTTTGAATGTTGAGCTTTAAACCAACTTTTTCACTCTGTTCTTTTACTTTCATCAAGAGGCTTTTTAGTTCCTCTTCACTTTCTGCCATAAGGGTGGTATCATCTGCATATCTGAGGTTATTGATATTTCTCCCGGCAATCTTAATTCCAGCTTGTGTTCCTTCCAGTCCAGCATTTCTCATGATATACTCTGCATATAAGTTAAATAAGCAGGGTGACAATATACAGCCTTGACATACTCCTTTTCCTATTTGGAACCTGTCTGTTGTTCCATATCCAGTTCTATTTGTTGCTTCCTGGCCTGCATACAGATTTCTCAAGAGACAGGTTAGGTGGTCTGGTATTCCCATCTCTTTCAGAATTTTCCACAGTTTATTGTGATCTACACAGTCAAAGGCTTTGGCATAGTCAATAAACCAGAAGTACATGTTTTTCTGGAACTCTCTTCCATTTTCCATGATGCAGCAGATGTTGGCAATTTGATCTCTGGTTCCTCTGCCTTTTCTAAAACCAGCTTGAACATCAGGTAGTTCACGATTCACGTATTACTGAAGCTTACCTTGGAGAATTTTGAGCACTACTTTACTAGCGTATGAGATTAGTGCAGTTGTGCAGTAGTATGAGCATCTTTGGCATTGCCTTTCTTTGGGATTGGAATGAAAACTGACCTTTTCCAGTCCTGTGGCCACTGCTGAGTTTTCTAAGTTTGCTGGCATATTGAATGTGGCACTTTCACAGCATCGTCTTTCAGGATTTGAAATAGCTCTACTGGAATTCCATCACCTCCTAACCTTATTAATATATTAATTATATAATAGTTATATATTGGTAATATATTAACCTTATTAACATATGCTAGTGGCTTATTAATGCCAGGAATTTTCTTGTTGTTGATGATTATAATTCCATTTTTCCTTCCAAATATCTGTATCTTTTGCTTCTTTCTCTTATCTCATTGCATTGGCTAGGCCTTGCAGTACTGTGTTGAATAGGCATGGTGAGAAGGGATATCCTCGCCTTGTTCCTCACCTTAGTGTGACAGCATCTCTCTTCTCACTCTGAAGTATGATGTTTTACCTGTATTTCTTTTTAGATATTGTATAAGAAGCTGAGGAAATGCCTGTCTGTATCTAGTTTACTGAGAATTTTTATGATGAAAGGGTGTTGGATTTTATCAGATGACTTTTTCTCTTCATCTGTTGATCTGATCTTGTGATTATCTTCCTTAGACTATTGATATTATGAATTATGATTACTGATTTTTTTTTGAATTTTTAAAAATTTATTTTATTGAAGGATAGTTGATTGACAGATTTTCAAATGTTGCACATCTGAAATGCATCCTACTTCAATATAGTATGTAATTCCTTCTATGGATTGTTAGGTTTCTTTTCTTATATTTTGTTGGGGATTGTGTTTCAATGTTCATGAGAGGTATTTTTGTGCAATTTTTTCTCTTAATTTCTTCATGTGATTTTGATATTCGAGTGTAATACTCACCTCACAGAAATGGAATTAGCAGGTGTTCCTTTTGCTTCTATTTTCTGGGAGAGATTGTAGAGAATTGTTATTTTCTTCCTTAAACTTTTGTTAGAATTAATCAGTGGAAACATCTGGATCTGTTACTGTCTTTATTGGAAGCTTATTAGTTATAGATTAAATTCCTTTAATAGATACAGACCTATTCAGAGTATTTATTTTTCTTTGTGAAAGTGGTGCTAAGTTATATCTTCAACCAGTTTCTCAACTGAACCTTTCACTTATCTAGGCACAGAGTTGTTTGTAATATTCACTCATTATCCTTTTAATGTCCATGGAATCAATAGTAATGGCCCCTCCTTCATTTCTACTATTAGTAATTTAATTTGTGTTTTCTCTCTTGGTTGTTGTTTAGCCTGGGGAGAATTTTATCTTCTTTTTATTTTGTATTTTTAAAGAAAATTCTCTGGGTTTTGTTCTTCTTCTGCATTACCTTCCTTTTTTCAGTGTCATTGGTTTCCTCTTTATTCTTCCTCTGCTTTTTCTTTTCTTTCACAAGTTTACTAATGTAGAAGTTTAAGTTATTAATTCTGTTTTTTTTGTTATAGGTACTCAATGCTGTGTATACCTCTTTACTGATTTTGCTATATCACACAACTTCTGATAAGTTGTAATTTTGTTTTCATTTTGTAAAATATTTTAAAATTTCTCATTAGAGTTTCTCTTTGGCTCATGTGTTATTTAGATGTTTTTGCTTACTCTGCAAATAATCTTTAATTTTCCCACATGTCTGTTTATTATTAATTTCTAGTTTATTTCCGTTACACTTTTCTTGTAATTGTGAGAGTTTTTTTTCTCTCTATTTTTTGGTCTTTCTTTTAAATAGACACTCTCAGTAAAAGAAGATGAGGGGCTTATGTCAGATGTTGGCAGGAACAGATTCCTTTGGTAGCCTTGAAATTTTCTAAACAGGAATTCAGGGCTGGCCGAGATGTTGTAGAATGTGGCCTTAGGTTGCTGCTAGAAACCATGCTAGAGGTCAGTTAAGGTTCTTAATGCAGATGTTTGGACAGAGTTGTTCATGCCAATAGTTTTCGCTGTTCTCTGTTCCTAACCTCAGCTTGCAGTTCCATGACACATTGCCCTTTTTATAGGTAACGTCTGCTTGAGATCCACAAAAGGGAGGGGATCACCCACAGTGTAAGGTCATAGAGCGATGAGGTACGCCAAAAATCTAGAGAAGAATGCAGAGTCCCCCAGTTTTGGCCCCTGATTCAGTTCTGGTCCTGGAAACACACTGGGATTAAGAATGTGTAGGGAGGGAATTGGGCTTGAGGACTTACAGAGAAGAAACTCACCCAGTCAAGTCCCTGATTATTTGTTCGGTCTTAATTTGAACATAATGCAGTCTTCTCAGTTAAACTTCTCGCCTCAAAATGGATAGAGCCATAGAGGAAATGACAAAGACTGAGAGGAGAAAGGTCTTGACCTCAGTGGACGCCTTCACCATTGGAAATTCTGTGTCTACCAGGCCCAAAGACAGTGTCAACTGCCACCCAAGCATTCTTCGGGTATGCACAGCCTGGGCGTCCTCCTTGCAGCTCTTAATTGAGGGGAGCCATGACACAGTGAGCTGACCCAGCTCTTGCCCTGTGGGTCATGGAAAGAGAACAAAGCAGAGAGTGACAGCAAGCAAGTTTTCATGGGAGAGATAGGGTGAAAGTCAAGGGTCTCCAGCCAGCAGTTTGGGCAAGACCACTGGAGTTCACCGTGGCAGCAATCCTAGCACAGTACCAAATATGTCACTGTTGAAAAGAGATTTCCTCAGTTCTAGCCCTTGCAAAGATAAGGAAGGACTCTGAACTAGTGCACATCAGGAGACTTGTCTGATGAAGGTCACTTTACCAGTCTTGTGAACTTGAGACAATTGCAATTGGAGTCTGCCAAATCCTATCCTGCATGAATGCTGGAATGCATGTACTACATATAAAGCAGAGTCATACTGATTAAGAAACACTGCTCTTTCATTTAATGGAAATCATGATTATTATGAACCTCCAAAATACCACCTTTCTATCTGAGGTTATTTTCATCCAGTAGCTAGCAGAGACTATGCAGTGCCTTGGGACAAAAGAAATAAATACTCTTAAATGAGGTGAATTAAGGCAAAGTATATTTAATTTTACTAAAAAAAAAGCGTTAGAGGAAATAAGGCAAACTACAAATTAAAAGCTTTTCCCTTTATATTTGCTTAATATTTTTTTGGTTTCTCAATAGTTTCTGTGGTCGTGTTTTACATTACCATGAAAATCTCTCTCAGCAACATATTACCTACTTCCGGATTATAAAGACAATAAAGATGGTTCATGAAATTCTTTTACATCTACCAAAACAATAACTTAAAAAATTCTAAAACAGCAATATAATATTGAAATATCATTGCAAAGTCAATGTTTTGAAGAAAAAGAATCTGTTAGAGGTAAAAATTTTAATAAAAATGAAATAAATTATATGCAGAAGTTACTAGTTTAAATCAGGAAGAAAATAGAGATCTAAACTTGGTTTGCTCGACCCCTACTAACCTGTACTATCTAGGAGCTTGACTACACTTTGACAAAATTCTGTTCCAGTGTCATCTTACCTTGTTTAGATGGTGAACAACATATTCATTACGTTCAATGTGTTTTACATATACCCAACATGTGGCATTCAAAACTTTAAAACAGCAAACACTGTGGTTTATATGATTAATACATTTGTATTCTGAGGTACAATAAACCTTAAGAAAAGTGATTAGCATTTCAAAATACTAAACTCCTCCCTCATCTCCTTAATCTAATTTAAATCAACTTATTTCTCCTATGGATAAAGGAAAAAAGATACATATTTTATTTTTCCTATTTTTTTTTTT
>SJYE01123209.1:0-74688 GCA_006408755.1 Eudorcas thomsonii | reverse complement strand
TGTCTTTACTCCATTGTATATTCTTGCCTCCTTTGTCAATGATCAGGTGTCCATAGGTGTGGATTTATCTCTGGGCTTTCTATTTTGTTCCATTGTTCTATATTTCTGTCTTTGTGGCAGTACCATACTGTCTTAATGACTGTGGCTTTTTAATAGAGCCTGAAGTCAGGCAAGTTGATTCCTCCAGTTTCATTCTTTCTCAAGATTGCTTTTGCTTTTCGAGGTTTTTTGTATTTCCATACAAATATTGAGATTATTTGTTCTAGTTCTGTGAAAAATACTGCTAGTAGCTTGATAGGGATTGCATTGAATCTGTAGATTGCTTTGGGTAGTATACTCATTTTCACTATATTGACTCTTCCAATCCATGAACATGATATATTTCTCCATCTATTAGTGTCCTCTTTGATTTCTTCCATCAGTGTTATATAGTTTTCAATATATAGGTCTTTAGTTTCTTTAGGTAGGTATATTCTTATACTGGAAATAAAAGCAAAAATAAACAAATGGGATCTAATTAAAATTAAAAGCTTCTGCACAACAAAGGAAACTATAAGCAAGGTGAAAAGACAGCCTTCTGAACGGGAGAAAACTATAGCAAATGAAGCAACTGACAAACAGCTAATCTCAAAAATACACAAGCAACTTATGCAGCTGGATTCCAGAAAAATAAACGACCTAATCAAAAAATGGGCCAAAGAACTAAATTGGCATTACTCCAAAGAAGACATTCGGATGACTAACAAACACATGAAAAGATGCTCAGCATCACTCATTGTCAGAAAAATGCACATCAAGACCACAGTGAGGTATCATTTCACACCAGTCAGAATGGCTGCGATCCAAAAGTCTACAAGCAAGTAATGCTGGAGAGGATGTGCAGAAAAGGGAACCCTCTTACACTGTTGGTGGGAATACAAACTAGTACAGCCACTATGGGAAACAGTGTGGAGATTCCTTAAAAAATTGCAAATAGAACTGCCTTATGATCCACCAATCCCACTGCTGGGCATACACACCGAGGAAACCAGAATAGAAAGAGACACATGTACCCCAATGTTCATTGCATCATTGTTTATAATAGCCAGGACATGGAAACAACCTAGATGTCCATCAGCAGATGAATGGTTAAGAAAGCTGTGGTACATATGCACAATGGAATATTACTCAGCCCTTAAAAAGAATAAATTTGATCAGTTCTAATGAGATGGATGAAACTGGAGCTGATTATACAGAGTGAAGTAAGCCAGAATGAAAAACACCAATAAAGTATACTGACACACATATATGAAATTTAGAAAGATAGTAATGATGACCCTGTATGTGAGACAACAAAAGAGACACAGATGTATAGAATGGACTTTTGGCCTCTGAGGGAGAGAGGGAGGGTGGGATGATTTGGGAGAATGGCATTGAAACATATATACTGTCATGTAAGAAATGAAACGCCAGTCTATGTTCAATACAGGATACAGGATGCTTGGGGCTGGTGTACGGGATGATCCAGAGAGATGATATGGGGTGGGAGGTGGGAGGGGGCTTCGACAGTGGGAGATCGTGTACACCTGTGGCTGATTCATGTCAACGTATGGCAAAACCAATACAGTATTGTAACGTAGAATAAAGTATTAAAATAAATAAATAAATAAATTTATATTTTTTTTAAAAAAGAAAAGAAAAGCAAGGGAATTACAGAAAAACATTTACTTCTGCTTTATTGAATAGGCCAATATATTTGACTGTGTTCAGTTCAATCGCTCAATCATGTCCACCTCTTTTTCACCCCTCTGGACTGTAACACACCAGGATCAGTACACACGGTGGAAAATTCTTCAAGAGATCTAATGCCTGATGATCTGAGATGGAGCTGGTGTCCTAATAATAGAAATAATACTGCTCAGTAAATGTAACACATTTGAATTATTGCCCCCATGAAACCATGCCTGGTGCCACAAAGCTTGGTGACTATTGCTCGAAACATTTCCTTGGGTTAGAATGTTTTTTCCCTCTTTTTAAGTACTCTTACACCTAAGCTGTGGAGACTTATGGTGAATGAATCGCTTTACTGCCCACTGGGTATGAGTGTATTTTTTTTCTGCCAGAATTAATCCTCCATTGTTTCACATATGTTAGTGAAGTCTTTTTTTCTTTCAAAAAGTCAGGCTCATCTCTGCTGAACAGCCAGACATCCTTTAAAGAAACAAAGGTCATAAACTGTGTGAGTGAAGGAAGCCTATCACACAGGAATGCCTACTGCATGATTTCTCTCTTGAAAATCAGGCAGAATGTTTGGGGAGGATGCACTCTGAGATGAGCAAATATAAAGATAGATAAAGAAGTGGAGATAATGTATGTATTTCTTTACTGAGTGTGGATATGGTCCTCTTGATGATTCCTTGAGCTCTCCACTTGGATTATTATGTGCTCTTTCCTATTAATGTGTATCTGATTCTTCACAATACAGGTAGCTTTCAAAACTCCTTAGCCCCTCTAATCCACTTCAGAATGTCTCTTACTCGCTGAGCATCTAGACTTCCAATTTTAGTCAGATCTCTGATTACATTACACATACTCTTTCCTCTTATGCTCTTATTGTTTGATATATTGTGAGTATCTTCCTCTGGATGGTCACATTTTCTTTTAATGACAACTAGAATGGCCGTAATAAAAAATACTAAAGGTACCAAGGTGTTGGAGAAGATAGAAAGTGGAGCCTTCATACATGGCTGGTGAGGATGTAAAATGATACAGCCATTTGGGGAAACAGTTTAGGACTTTATAAGAAGTAAAACATACATTTGCTGTATGAACCACTAAATACTAGTCCTGAAAAAAAATATGACCTAAAAATGATGCAGAAGAGAGAGATTAAATTATTGTGTACTCAATCCCTCAGTTGTTTCTGCTTCTTTTGCAACCCCATAGACTGTAGTCTGCTGGGCTCCTCTCTCCATGGGATGCTCCAGGCAAGAATACTGGAGTGGGTTGCCATTTCCTTCTCCAATGCATGAAAGTGAAAGTGAAAATGAAAGTGAAGTCGCTTAGCCATGTCTGACTCTTACCTATCCCATGGATTGCAGCTGACCAGGGTCCTCCGTCCCTGGGATTTTCCAGTCAAGAGTACTGGAGTGGGGTGCCATTGCTTTCTCCATATGATCTCCTTGACCCAGGTTTCTAATTCCTAACTCCTGCATTGGTAGGTGGGTTCTTTATCACTGAGCCACCAAGGAAGCCACAAAATATGAACTGTAGTGAAATTAAACATGGATTTTATTTAATTTTTCACACTGTGTGCACTGGCTAAGTTCTTTTCCCAGTATCCATAGACTACATTTTCCATAATAAAAGTAGCATCACCTTCCCTCTGGCCCAAGGGACATAGACTTACTGGGCAGCATCATCGCCCTGCTTGTGCTTCCATCCTCATGATCTTGGCTTTGAGCATGTGCTGGGGCTCCCTGAGTCCTCTAATCACAGCTCCAGAGATCTGTCCCTGTTGATTTCACAGGGCCTACCAAGTCCATGGCTGACTCCTCTGTTTGGAAAGCCAGGTCCAGTTCCAACCGTTCGGGCTTCCTCTTGGCCCATCATGGCACTATCCTCCTTCACTTACTTCTCTCTCTCTCTCTCATATCAGTGTAAAGTAAATAATTTATTGAAAAGTACATGTGGAAAGGCACACAAGTGAACTCAGAGTTACACACCCTCGCTGAAATCTTCCAACCTACACCCTCTAGTTCCCTGGAGTTTCCCTGTTATTTAAAATTTTTAATTTAACTGATCTTTGTCCAGTAGTTTAAAAAGGGGAAATTTACACTTTGTAGAAAATTTCCTGTGTGGGTAAATAAATAATAAACAAGGAATTGCAAAATGACAACTGAGAAATATTGAGAGGATAGCTGATAAAGGATGCATTTACCTTATTTATGCAGAGCTCAAAAGCTAAGAAAAGATGAAAAACCCACAGAAGACAAACAAGATGTAAAGAAAGGGAACAAAGAAATACAAATTACTCAGGGGGAAAAAACCCAGATATATACAAAAACAATACAAAACAAAACAAAAAAACACACAGGAGGAAAAGTTAAATCTAATTGATGATAAAAGACATGCAAAGCAAAACAATAACGGAATACAATTTCTCACCATGGAAATTGCCAAAAGTTCAATGAAAGTATTGAATGATACCAAATGTTTCCTCCAAATTGAGGATGAGAGGTTGTAAAATGAGTGCTCATGTGTTGTCGTGAAAGCATAAAGTGATGCAGCTTTCTGAAGGACAATTTGACAGTATCTAGTAAGTTTATCAACGCATGGAGCCAACTAGCAAGAACTTGTTTGGAATTTACATGGCACAAGTATTTATGCAGTTTCACAAAGATTATATATATGATGTTCTCTGCAATACTTTTTCTCATCATCTTAGAAAATCTCCTGGGCCCCTTCCTCACACTNGATAGCTGATAAAGGATGCATTTACCTTATTTATGCAGAGCTCAAAAGCTAAGAAAAGATGAAAAACCCACAGAAGACAAACAAGATGTAAACAAAGGGAACAAAGAAATACAAATTACTCAGGGGGAAAAAAGCCCAGATATATACAAAAACAATGCAAAACAAAACAAAAAAACACACAGGAGGAAAAGTTAAATCTAATTGATGATAAAAGACATGCAAAGCAAAATAATAACGGAATACAATTTCTCACCATGGAAATTGCCAAAAATTCAATGAAAGCATTGAATGATACCAAATGTTTCCTCCAAATTGAGGATGAGAGGTTGGAAAATGAGTGCTCATGTGTTGTCATGAAAGCATAAAGTGATGCAGCTTTCTGAAGGACAATTTGACAGTATCTAGTAAGTTTATCAACGCATGGAGCCAACTAGCAAGAACTTGTTTGGAATTTACATGGCACAAGTATTTATGCAGTTTCACAAAGATTATATATATGATGTTCTCTGCAATACTTTTTCTCATCATCTTAGAAAATCTCCTGGGCCCCTTCCTCACACTCCTCTTCCCCATGCAACCCCTGTTCTCAGATCTATCAGTAAATATTAGCTTTGACTTATCTAGAACATTCTATAAATGGAGCCAACAATATATGCACATGTAGTTGCTTTACAGTGTTGTGTTACTTACTGCTGTAAGCAAAGTGAATCAGTTGCATATATGTGTGTATTTGTATATATATATGTATGCATCATCCTTCTTCAATTTCTTTCCCATTTATGTCAACACATGGCACTGATGACAGTTACCTGTGCTATATAGATAGTTCTCACTAGTTATCATGGAATTATTCTCCAAAATATAGAAACAGCACATGTAGCCCTGGATTTATTTATTTATTTTTGGTCCTATTTATTTATTTTTTAATACTTTATTCTACATTACAATACTGTATTTGTTTTGCCATACATTTTCATGAATCAGCCACAGGTGTCCACAACCTCCCAATGCCGAAGCCCCCTCCCACCTCCCACCCCACATCCTCTCCCTGAATCATCCCGTCCACCAGCCCATGCATCCTGCATCCTGTATTGAACATAGACTGGCGCTTCGTTCCTACAAGATAGTATACATGTTTCAGTGCCATTCTCCCAAATAATGCCACCCTCTTCCTCTCCCTCAGAGTCCAAAAGTCCACTCTATAACTCTGAGTCTCTTTTGTTGTCTCACATAGAGGGTCATCATTACTATCTTTCTAAATTCCATATATATGTGTCAGTATACTCTATTGGTGTTTTTCTTTCTGGCTTACTTCACTCTGTATAATCGGCTCCAGTGTCATCCATCTCATTAGAACTGAGTCGAATTTATTCTTTTTAAAGGCTGAGTAGTACTCTATTGTGTATATGTACCACAGCTTTTTTATCCATTCATCTGCTGATGGACATCTAAGTTGTTTCCATGTCCTGGCTATTATAAACAGTGCTGCAATGAACATTGGGGTACATGTGTCTCTTTCAATTCTGGTTTCCTCAGTGTGTATGCCCAGCAGTGGGATTGCTGGATCATAAGGCAGTTCTATTTGCAATTTTTTAAGGAATCTCCACACTGTTTTCCATAGTGGCTGTACTAGTTTGCATTCCCACCAAGAGTGTAAGAGGGTTCGCTTTTCTGCACATCCTCTCCAGCATTTATTGCTTGTAGACTTTGGGAATGCAGCCACTCTGACTGGTGTGAAATGGTACCTCATTGTAGTCTTGATTTGCATTTCTCTGATAATGAGTGATGTTGAGCATCTTTTCGTGTGTTTGTTAGCCATCTGTATGTCTTCTTTGGAGAAATGCCTGTTTAGTTCTTTGGCCAATTTTTTAATTGGTTCGTTTATTTTTCTGGAGTTGAGCTGCATAAGTTGCTTGTATATCTTTGAGAATAGTTGTTTGTCAGTTGTTTCATTTGCTACTGTTTTCTCCCATTCAGAAGGCTGTCTTTTCACCTTTCTTATAGTTTCCTTTGTTGTGCAGAAGCTTTTAATTTTAATTAGATCCCATTTGTTTATCTCTGCTTTTATTTCCAGTATACTGGGAGATGGATCATAGAGGATCCTGCTGTGATTTTTGTCGGAGAGTGTTTTGCCTATGTTCTCCTCTAGGAGTTTTATAGTCTCTGGTCTTACATTTAGATCTTTAATCCATTTTGAGTTTATTTTTGTGTATGGTGTTAGACAAAGGTCTAGTTTCATTCTTTTAAAAGTGGTTGAGCAGTTTTCCCAGCACCACCTGTTAAAGAGACTATCTTTACTCCATTGTATATTCTTGCCTCCTTTGTCTAAGATAAAGTGTCCATAGGTGTGTGGGTTTATCTCAGGGCTTTCTATTTTGTTCCATTGATATATATTTCTGTCTTTGTGCCAGTACCATACTGTCTTAATGACTGTGGCTTTGTAGTAGAGCCTGAAGTCAGGCAAGTTGATTCCTCCAGTTCCATTCTTCTTTCTCAAGACTGCTTTGGCTATTCAAGGTTTTTTGTATTGCCATACAAATCTTGAGATTATTTGCTCTAGTTCTGTGAAAAATACTGCTGGTAACTTGATAGGAATTGCATTGAATCTATAGATTGCTTTGGGTAGTATACTCATTTTCACTATATTGATTCTTCCAACCCATGAGCATGGTATATTTCTCCATCTATTAGTGTCGTCTTTGATTTCTTTCATCAGTGTTTTATAGTTTTTGATATATAGGTCTTTAGTTTCTTTAGGTAGGTATATTCCTAAGTATTTTATTCTCTTCATTGCAATGGTGAATTCGATTGTTTCCTTGAGTTCTTTTTCTACTTTCTCATTATTAGTGTATAGGAATGCAGGGGATTTCTGAGTGTTGATTTTATATCCAGCAACTTTACTAGATTCGTTGATTAGCTCTAGTAGTTTTCTTGTCGAGTCTTTAGGATTTTCTATATAGAGGATCATGTCGTCTGCAAACAGTGAGTTTTACTTCTTCTTTTCCCATTTGGATTCCTTTCATTTCTTTTTCTGCTCTGATTGTTGTGGCCAAAACTTCCAGTACGATATTGAATAGTAGTGGTGAAAGTGGACATCCTTGTCTTGTTCCTGACTTTAGGGGAAAAGCTTTCAATTTTTCACCATTGAGGATAATGTTAGTTGTGGGTTTGTCATATATAGCTTTTATTATGTTGAGGTACATTCCTTCTATTCCTCTTTCTGGAGAGTTTTTATCATAAATGGATGTTGAAATTTGTCAAAGGCTTTTTATGCATCTATTGAGATAATCGTATGATTTTTACTTTTCAGTTTGTTAATGTGATGAATTACATTGATTGATTTGCAGATATTGAAGATTCCTTGCATCCCTGGGATAAAGCCCACTTGGTCATGGTGTATGATCTTTTTAATGTGTTGCTGGATTCTGATTGCTAGGATTTTGTTGAGGATTTTTGCATCTATGTTCATCAGTGATATTGGCCTGTAGTTTTCTTTTTTTGTGGTGTCTTTGTCAGGTTTTGGTATTAGGGTGATGATGGCCTCATAGAATGAGTTTGGAAGTTTACCTTCCTTTGAAATTTTCTGGAATAGCTTCAGTAAGAGAGGTGTTAGCTCTTCTTGAAATTTTTGGTAGAATTCAGCTGTGAAGCCATCTGGGCCTGGGCTTTTGTTTGCTGGAAGATTTCTGATTACAGTTTCAATTTCCATGCTTGTGATGGGTCTGTTAAGATTTTCGATTTGTTTCTGGTTCAGTTTTGGAATGTTGTACTTTTCTAAGAATTTGCCCATTTCTTCCAAGTTGTCCATTTTATTGGCATATAATTGCTGATAGTAGTCTCTTATGATTCTTTGTATTTCTGAGTTGTCTGTCGTGATCTCTCCCTTTTCATTTCTAATTTTGTTGATTTGATTTTTTTCTCTTTGTTTCTTGATGAGTCTGGCTAATGGTTTGTCAATTTTATTTATCCTTTCAAAGAACCAGCTTTTTGCTTTGTTGATTTTTGCTATGGTCTCTTTTGTTTCTTTTGCATTTATTTCTGCCCTAATTTTTAGGATTTCTTTCCTTCTACTAACTCTGGGGTTCTCTATTTCTTCCTTTTCTAGTTGCTTTAGGTGTAGAGTTAGGTTATTTATTTGACTTTTTTCTTGTTTCTTGAGGTATGCCTTTATTGCTATGAAGTTCCCTCTTAGCACTGCTTTTATAGTGTCCCATAGGTTCTGTGTAGTTGTGTTTTCATTTTCATTCGTTTTGATGCATAATTTGATTTCTTTTTTGATTTCTTCTGTGATTTGTTGATTATTCAGAAGGGTGTTGTTCAGCCTCCAAGTCTTGGAATTTTTAATAGCTTTTCTCCTGTAATTGAGATCTAACCTTATTGCATTATGGTCAGAGAAGATGCTTGGAATAATTTCGATTTTTTTGAATTTATCAAGGTTAGATTTATGACCCAGGATGTGATCTATCCTGGAAAAGGTTCCGTGTGCACTTGAGTAAAAGGTGAAATTCCTTGTTTTGGGGTGAAATGTCCTATAGATATCAATTAGGTCTAACTCGTCTATTGTATCGTTTAACGTTTGCGTTTCTTTGTTAATTTTCTGTTAGTTGATCTGTCCATAGGTGTGAGTGGGGTATTAAAGTCTCCCACTATTATTGTGTTATTATTAATTTCCCCTTTCATGCTTGTTAGCAATTGTCTTACATATTGTGGCGCTCCTATGTTGGGTGCCTATATATTTATAATTGTTATATCTTCTTCTTGGATTGATCCTTTAATCATTATGTAGTGGCCTTCTTTGCCCCTTTTCACAGCCTTTGTTTTAAAGTCTATTTTATCGGATATGAGTATTGCTACTCCTGCTTTCTTTTGGTCTTTATTTGCATGGAATATCTTTTTCCAGCCCTTCACTTTCAGTCTGTATGTGTCCGTTGTTTTGAGGTGGGTCTCTTGTAAGCAGCATATATAGGGATCTTGTTTTTGTCTCCATTCAGCCAGTCTTTTCCTTTTGGTTGGGGCATTCAACCCATTTACATTTAAGGTAATTATTGATAAGTATGCTCCTGTTGCCATTTACTTTATTGTTTTGGGTTCGGGTTTATACGTCCTTTTTGTGTTTCCTTTCTAAAGTCTATCCTTTAGTATTTGTTGGAGAGCTGGTTTGGTGGTGCTGAATTCTCTCAGCTTTTGCTTGTCTGGAAAGCTTTTGATTTCTCCTTCATATTTGAATGAGATCCTTGCTGGGTACAGTAGTCTTGGCTGAAGGTTATTATCTCTCATCACTTTAAGTATGTCTTGCCATTCCCTCCTGGCCCGAAGAGTTTCTAATGAAAGATCTGCAGTTATTCTTATGGGGATCCCCTTATGTGTTATTTGTTGTTTTTCCCTTGTTGCTTTTAGTAATTGTTCTTTGTGTTTGGTCTTTGTTAGTTTGATTAGTATATGTCTTGGGGTGTTCCGCCTTGGGTTTATCCTGTTTGGCACTCTCTGGGTTTCTTGGACTTGGGTGATTATTTCCTTCCCCATTTTAGGGAAGTTTTCAACTATTGTCTCCTCAAGTATTTCCTCATGGTCTTTCTTTTTGTCTTCTTCTTCTGGGACTCCTATAATTCGAATGTTGGAGTGTTTCATATTGTCTTGGAGGTCTTTGAGGTTGTCCTCATTTCTTTTAATTCGTCTTTCTTTTTCCCTCGCTGATTCATTTATTTCTACCATTCTATCTTCTATTTCACTAATCCTATCTTCTGCCTCCGATATTCTACTATTTGTAGCCTCCAGAGTGTTTCTGATCTCATTTATTGCATTATTCATTATATGTTGATTCTTTTTTATTTCTTCTAGGTCCTTGTTAAACCTTTCTTGCATCTTCTCAACCCTTGACCCCAGGCTATTTATCTCTGATTCCATTTTGATTTCAATATTTTGGATCATTTTCACTATCAGTATTCGGAATTCTTTCTCAGGTAGATTCCCTATCTCTTCCTCTTTTGTTTGGTTTGGTGGGCGTGTCTCCTGTTCCTTTACCTGCTGGGTATTCCTTTGTCTCTTCATCCTGGTTATATTGCTGCGTTTGGGGTGACTTTTCTATATTCTGGGAATTTGTGGAGTTCTCTTTATTATAGAGTTTCCTCTCTGTGTTTGGGGTTATATCAGTGGCCTGTCAAAGTTTCTTGATTAGAGAGGCTTGTGTTGAAGTTCTGGTGGGTGGAGTTGGATTTCCTCTCTCTGGAGTGTTGTGAAGTGTCAAGTAATGGGTTATGGGACGTCAATGATTTTGGAGTATTTTGAGCTGCCTGTGTATTGAAGCTCAGGGGCTTCTTCTTGTGTTGCTGGAGAATTTGCGTGGTATGTCTTGCTCTGGAGCTTGTTGACCCTTGGGCGGTGCTCAGTTTCAGTATAGGTATGAAGGCGTTTGATGAGCTCTTATTGGATAATGTTCCCTGTATTCAGGAATTCTTTGATGATCTCAGGATTTGGACTTACGCCTCCTGATTCTGGTTTTCAGATTTATTTTTACAATAGCCTCATGATTTCTCCATCTATTCAGCACTAAAGTTAAAACATATGGGTTAATGATGATAGGTTTCTCCACGTTGACGGTCGTCCCTAGAGGATCGCTGAGTTACTGGTTTTGAAGTCAATGATCTGCTTTGCTGGATGCTTGATGTCCTCTGCCAGCAGTCAGAAGTTGTTTTGTGGAATTTACTCAGCGTTGAAATGTTCTTTTGATGAAGTAGTGAGGGAGAAAGTGTTCTCCCCATCCTATTCCTCTGCCATATTTTCCCCCCCCAGGATACATATTTTAAAAAATGAGTTGTACCTAAACTCCCTTGCTACATAAAAAAGTAAAGAACATACAAGATTTTTCCCTCCACCCTACTTCTCTCTACTATTTAGGAGCTTGACTGCTCTGTTCCAACACAAAAGGGAAGAAAGTGTCTGGGCCTCCGCCCCTAGATGTGGGAGGAGCTGCAGGACTTGGCCCTGGAAGGGGCACTGGCTTCAGCCATGGTTGGAGCCCTGGCTGTGCCTCTCAGTCCTGCTCTCTCTGCCTGATCTCTCAGAGCCTCATCATAGAGGTCTGGCAAGGAAGTCAGGACTGTATCGTGGATCTTGGCCAGCACCTCCAACACCTTCATCTTAATTGATCTCAACACAAGCTCTCAGTTCCCGGAGGAACGCCATTGGGCACCTGTCGGTACTTGAGGTACTTCTTCTGCACCAGATCTTTGGTGATGAGCTTTCTGGGCTCCCCAAAGATCCAGTGCTTCCTCCCAGTATAGATCCCCAGCACACTAAGGCATTCCCTGACCTCCTCCCCAGGGGCGTGATTGCCCTTCATAAAGATAATGCCCAGGAGCACCATGAGGAAACCAGACTTGGGCAGACTCCCTCATCACTCGGACCTTCATCACCCCAGAGGTTGAGCTTCTTGATGAGGGCATAGATGTTCCTGCTATGGTCGACTTCAGTCAGCTTGAGGCCAAATACCAGCTCCATGTACTTAGAGGCTCTCCTGAGGATCTCATGGAAGTGCTGCCTATACTTCTTGACAACGACCTTCAGCAGAGATGGGCTCTTCTTGGTGTATTTCTCCAGAAGGAACTCCACCAGCATGCTGGCCCTCCTGGTCAGAGGATCTTTGCAAGGGCTCTGAGTGTCAGGGGCTGCCTGGGAGGCACCTGCACTTTCCTCCTCTGGGCCCAGGGCACCTTCATCAGATCGTGTGCAGGAAGGCCCTGCATCAGGAGAGCTAGGGGCCATGGCTCCCTGAAGCTCCTGGTCATCCCCAGTAGCAGGGGAGCTTGGGGGAGAAGCCTGAGGGACAGACGAGGGGGAGGAGGGGCATTCCTCTTTGGGGGCTGCAGCAGCACTGGTCTGGGCCTCCTGGGGTCACTGAGTATCCCCTGGACCTGGTGGCATTTCATAAGAGTATGGTGCTTGTTCTTGTGCCTGTGAGGCATGGTGACACTGGTTATGGATCACAGGCGCATGCGGGCAGGGTGGCAGGCAAGGAGGGTACCTAGTGGAGGGACAAGCAGATGCTGTGAGCAACTTCAGTGAGGAGATTCCTCCCTGGCTTGAACCAAAGCTGCCTCTGAGGGGTCCTTGAGGCCAGTGCTCTAGGACCCACAAGTCTCGTGTTCTCCTGGTGAGCCCCTCCCTTGAGACCACTGAGTAGAAAGTGAGAGTGATCACTGGGGCGCAGCCAGACAGCCCTGCCTGGGCGTTAGAGGGAGGCCTGTGGGGGCTGGCAGGGGAGGCAGGTCCTTTCAGTTCACATTTCAGAGTCATGATGAAAACTGGGGCAAGACTCCCTCATATCCCCCCCGCCCTCAAACCCACCCACCCTATTCCCTCTCTTGCTTTNCCACCCACCCTGTTCCCTCTCTTGCTTTAAATTGATGCTGCCACCTTCCCTGTCACCCCAGATGATGAGAGGAGGGAATGTTTAGGCCCCCAATGAAAGGAGCCGGGACCTGCCCTTCTGCTGTCTCCAGGCTGTCCCTTCACAACCAAGCTACAACCTCCCCTGCCAGACCACCACCCCCATCCCCATGTTTGGCTGGGAGGAAGTGCTGGCTACAGGGGAGGGTCCTGAGTCGGCTGTGTGATGCTGAAGATGGTCATTACCCTGACTCCTCCTGAGCCCTGACATGCTCCCTCTGCTGACCGGCTGCCAGCCCTTAGGAACGAGGTCCATTCTCCCCCAAGTGTCCCTTTTCGGCGATCGCAGTCAGGTAGGCCCTCAGCCTTTAGAACTGCCCAGATGCTGACCGGTTGCTCCCTGGCCAAGTCACACAGGGTAAGGGGTTAGGGGTGGACACGAATCTGGGGTGTGGAGACATTCAGTCCATCCGTGGAGGCTCCTTCACTCCACAGAATTCCGGACTTCCCTCCCACTTAAGAGGCCCAGGGTCTACCAAACCTGCACCCAGATCCACCACCCCTGGACCCAGGTTATGTCCCAAAAACCTGCGTGCATAGCCGATGGACATTGCACCTAAAAGCCAGGCCCGAGCCTCCAGGCATAGAGGAGTTGGGGGGTTGCCGGGGGCCAGTGAAGTCCTCACTTTTCGGATGGAAAAGGTGTTGGAAGTGCCAGAGGGTGTCTTTCTAAATATCCAGTGCACCTGTAGCTCATGTCACCTTCGACTTGAACCCCTGATGAGACCTCGGTTCCTCCCTCTGGGCACAGCTACAGCAGTTCTCAAAGCCCTCTCAAAGATGGCATCGCACCCCAGCGTGGATAGGGGGCTGTCACTTCCTACCATGCACATCTGGGCCCCAGGAGGATGGCAGGGGTGGGGCCTGGATGGGCAGGGTTCTGGAGGAGTTTCCAGCAAGAGCAGGGATGTGGTTCCTTCTTCGACTCATAGTGGGTCCTGGAATGTCCCTGCTGATCTCAGTCAACTGGCTTCACTCCTTGCCTCTCACTTCCCTCAGTAAGCCAAGCAGGAAGAATTTGGGACCCCGAGCCTGACAGCCTTCCTGGAGCTGCTGAGACAGACCGTGAGGGCACTCTGGGGCTCAATGTGTGCTGAGTGATGCTCTCTGTCCTCTATCCCTGTCTTCCTCCAACCGTAATGCTGCATTACGTGTTGTCTGCTGACCTGAGGGCAAGACCTCACCTGGATGATGTCAAATCTCCAGGATCCTGGTGAGAAGTCCACCGGCATCTCATCTGGACACTTCTACCTAAGGCTTCCAGGAAATGGCTGCTGCAGATAAGATAAGTGACAGGGAAGGATGGGGGAATGCATTCTGTGGTGTGGAAGCCCTCATATTTCACTCAGGATCATCATATTAACTACAGGAGGAGCCTGGAAACCCTTCCCTTTCTGGTGTAAAACCACCCCTGTCCCCAACCATGCCCCACACAATCCCAGCAGAGAAAGTGAAGGGGCTCCTTAGCCTGACAGTTCCAACTGTGGGCTCTTAGTCGACTGCAGTGGCATTGCTCAAAAGTCCTGAGATGAATTTCTATCCTTTTGTACAATTACTGTGATACAAGCTTTTCTCTTTTAGTCCATGTGTGACATTCTCTTAAGCTGATCATTTACAAGGGCCAGTATCATCCACTAACNCTTTCAGTTCACATTTCAGAGTCATGATGAAAACTGGGGCAAGACTCCCTCATATCCCCCCCGCCCTCAAACCCACCCACCCTGTTCCCTCTCTTGCTTTAAATTGATGCTGCCACCTTCCCTGTCACCCCAGATGATGAGAGGAGGGAATGTTTAGGCCCCCAATGAAAGGAGCCGGGACCTGCCCTTCTGCTGTCTCCAGGCTGTCCCTTCACAACCAAGCTACAACCTCCCCTGCCAGACCACCACCCCCATCCCCATGTTTGGCTGGGAGGAAGTGCTGGCTACAGGGGAGGGTCCTGAGTCGGCTGTGTGATGCTGAAGATGGTCATTACCCTGACTCCTCCTGAGCCCTGACATGCTCCCTCTGCTGACCGGCTGCCAGCCCTTAGGAACGAGGTCCATTCTCCCCCAAGTGTCCCTTTTCGGCGATCGCAGTCAGGTAGGCCCTCAGCCTTTAGAACTGCCCAGATGCTGACCGGTTGCTCCCTGGCCAAGTCACACAGGGTAAGGGGTTAGGGGTGGACATGAATCTGGGGTGTGGAGACATTCAGTCCATCCGTGGAGGCTCCTTCACTCCACAGAATTCCGGACTTCCCTCCCACTTAAGAGGCCCAGGGTCTACCAAACCTGCACCCAGATCCACCACCCCTGGACCCAGGTTATGTCCCAAAAACCTGCGTGCATAGCCGATGGACATTGCACCTAAAAGCCAGGCCCGAGCCTCCAGGCATAGAGGAGTTGGGGGGTTGCCGGGGGCCAGTGAAGTCCTCACTTTTCGGATGGAAAAGGTGTTGGAAGTGCCAGAGGGTGTCTTTCTAAATATCCAGTGCACCTGTAGCTCATGTCACCTTCGACTTGAACCCCTGATGAGACCTCGGTTCCTCCCTCTGGGCACAGCTACAGCAGTTCTCAAAGCCCTCTCAAAGATGGCATCGCACCCCAGCGTGGATAGGGGGCTGTCACTTCCTACCATGCACATCTGGGCCCCAGGAGGATGGCAGGGGTGGGGCCTGGATGGGCAGGGTTCTGGAGGAGTTTCCAGCAAGAGCAGGGATGTGGTTCCTTCTTCGACTCATAGTGGGTCCTGGAATGTCCCTGCTGATCTCAGTCAACTGGCTTCACTCCTTGCCTCTCACTTCCCTCAGTAAGCCAAGCAGGAAGAATTTGGGACCCCGAGCCTGACAGCCTTCCTGGAGCTGCTGAGACAGACCGTGAGGGCACTCTGGGGCTCAATGTGTGCTGAGTGATGCTCTCTGTCCTCTATCCCTGTCTTCCTCCAACCGTAATGCTGCATTACGTGTTGTCTGCTGACCTGAGGGCAAGACCTCACCTGGATGATGTCAAATCTCCAGGATCCTGGTGAGAAGTCCACCGGCATCTCATCTGGACACTTCTACCTAAGGCTTCCTGGAAATGGCTGCTGCAGATAAGATAAGTGACAGGGAAGGATGGGGGAATGCATTCTGTGGTGTGGAAGCCCTCATATTTCACTCAGGATCATCATATTAACTACAGGAGGAGCCTGGAAACCCTTCCCTTTCTGGTGTAAAACCACCCCTGTCCCCAACCATGCCCCACACAATCCCAGCAGAGAAAGTGAAGGGGCTCCTTAGCCTGACAGTTCCAACTGTGGGCTCTTAGTCAACTGCAGTGGCATTGCTCAAAAGTCCTGAGATGAATTTCTGTCCTTTTGTACAATTACTGTGATACAAGCTTTTCTCTTTTAGTCCATGTGTGACATTCTCTTAAGCTGATCATTTACAAGGGCCAGTATCATCCACTAACAAAGTTTCTGCTGGTTATTGCATGACCTCTGGGCCATACTGCCATGTCCATCCCAAACTTTGCTGCCCCATGATCCTGGCATGCTGCCTCAGGTTTCTTCAGTGAAGCAGTAGAGGCTCATGTTCCTACGGCCCCGTGGAAGAAGCAACTGCTCCAGTTTAAAGCCTTTTCCAGCTGATCCTGTTGTTTGTTTCCTTTCTGGCCTGCACACCTGTGTCAGTCTCAGAGTACTCAGAGTACTCCCCCACCTGGGCACTCATAGGGTCAAGTTCAATGGAAACTTATTGTCCCTCAGGGATTATTTCTGTCTGTGTTCTTGCTTTTGTTAGTAGTTGTCTTTATTCCTTGTATAAGTTTTCAAGGCTTTGTTCTGGGTATTGGAAACAGCCGTCCACGTTTGATCGTGGTCTCAGCTACTCTGGATGTGGTACTAAACCTGTAAAGGATTTAAGGAAAATCGACAGTCTTACAATATGTCCTCATGAATACACATAACATGCTATTCTTTTTGAGACTTCTTTTTCTAAGGCACTCAGGAAATTCTTGTTGCCTTCCTGTAGATGGCATACATTTTTCTAAGGTTTCTTTGTAGCTACATTTTTCATATTGTTGCTTTTGTTTATGGTGTGTTTTCGATTACATGGTCTGAGTATTGTTGATTCTTCCAGACCAGTCTCTTGATTTTGCTGTGTTGATCTTTTTTATGCCAGATTTCTGAAGTTAGTTATATGTGTTAATAGTTTCTGTGCCTGTTTCCTAAGAACTTTAATTCAAGGATCAAATTCTTACTGTGATAGTGTGCTTTTCATTATTGCTGACTTTTATTCATTTTGCATTGGTGCATGTAACTCTGTACTGGCTATGTGTTCTTATCCATACTTCTTTCTAGTTTTTAAATTTGTAGACTTTTAAGAAATTGTTTTAATCGACAGATACTTGCTTTATAATGTTGTGTTGTTTCTGCTATACAACAGGTCACCGCTATGTATACATTTTCCTCCTGCCTGATGAGACTTCCTCCCACACCCTCATCTCACCTCTCTAGGCTGGCACACAAGCACCAGGCGGAGCTCCCTGTATTATATAGCAGTTTATTGCCAGCTATCTTTTGTATCATGGGACTCCGTATTTGGAAGTGCCATGCTGTCAATTCTTCCTACCCACGCCTTCCCTTGCTGTGTCCACAGGTCCATTCTCCACATCTGTGTCACTATTCCTACCCTTCAAATAGGTTCATGAGTACCATTCCTACTTTCTATGTATATGCATTAATATACGTTATATTTCTAACTTACTTCGCTCTGTAAATAGGCTCTAGGTGCATCCACCTCACTACAAGTGAGTTAAATTCATTCCTTTTTATGGCTAATATTCCATTTTACGTGGCTACCACACCTTCGTTATCCAGTCATCTGTCTACTTTGCTTCCATGTCCTGTCTATTGTAAGTAGTGCTGCAATGAACACTGGATAGAGGTATTTTTTCAATTCTTCTCGCACTGTAAATGCCCAGTATTTCTATTACTGTGCCATAGGGTAGTTTTAATCCTAGTTTTAAAGGAACCCCCCTCGTGTTCTCCATAGTGGCTATATCAGTTTCCCTTCCCCCGTTTTCTCTAAACTGTCCCCAGCATTTGCTGCTTGTACAAATTTTGATCATGACCATTCTGACCTGTATGAGGCGACCCTTCATTGTAATTTTGATGTGCATCTCTTTCATGATGAGTGATGTAGCTCCTCTTTTCATGTGTCTATGTGTTTGTTGCCCATCTGTATTTCTTTTTTAAAAGAACAGAGTTAGGATTGCAGAACATTTAGCAGATAGTATAGAGAGGACCCATATAGCCACTCTCTTCCTCCACTTGGTATCTTCTATTATTATAATCTTGTATTGGTTCAATGGATACAAGTTCGTTTTTTACAATTGATCAACTAATGTCAATATGAATACATTTTACTTTTTGTGTTTTACAGTTCTTAATGTTTGACTGATGCATGATATTATCAACTCAGTCAACATGATGTCATGCAGAGGAGTGTGAATGCCCTATGGATCTCCCATGCTCCATCTGTTCATCCCTCCACACCTCACTTGGAACCCCTGACAACTACTGAAACTGCCAGACAGTTTCAAAAGTATCAGTATCACTGCATTCTCTTTAAAATGAATTCATTTCCAGTAGTTTGCCTGTTTCATCTTCATTTAATTGAACTTCTGTGTTTCTGTTTTTTTCTTTCATTTGTATAGTATTTCTCGGCCTTTTCCATTATTATTATTATTATTTTAATTATCATGTTTGCGGTCTCCTTTCCCCAGGCTTCAAGGCTGAATTCTTTCTTCCTTTTTCTTTCTGCTCTCTAAAGTTGGTCCAGTGGTGTGTGTAAGCTTCTTATAGGTTGAGATTTATGCTGAGTTTTTTTTTTCTTTGTTTGTTTTTTCCTCTGATGGGCAAGATTCCTGAAAGTCCCTTGGACTACATGGAGATCTAATCAGTCAATTCTAAAGGATATCAGTCCTGAATATGCATTGGAAGGACTGATACTGAAACTGAAACTCCAGTATTTTGGCGACCTGATGAGAAAAAATACCTCTTTGGAAAGACACCCATGCTGGGAAATATTGAAGGCAGGAAGAGAAGGGAAGGGCAGAGGTTGAAATGGTTCATTTTATACTTATACAGAAGGAACCGCTCCAACAAACTTGTCATGCTGTTCAAAGTATCATGGTAGGTGTTTCTGGTAAAAGATGAGACATCAGAGGAATGTGAATCTTCCTCATCTTGACTGGTATCTTCTTCATCAGATGTTGTGTCAGAAGTAGTTGAACAAGTGCTGATAGTAGATGGGGCTTCCAAAGACCCCTGGGAAGTGCTATTTGACCCAGTAGCTGATTAGCTCTGTGAATTATCTTCTAAAAGAGAAGAGGTAGAGGGAAGCTCTTCCATGACTGCAGCGGGCTGAACTCCCTTGTGACTCTGGGGCTCATATCGGGCCTGGTGGCGTTTCTCATGGATGCAGAGCTTATGAGTCTGACTCCGAGGCATGATGATTGTGCTAGGGGACAATGATTAGAAGTGTGAGTGGGAGAGCATGTGATAAGGGGCCACAGGATGACGAGGGTTGAGTGTGCAGCCACAGCAGGGAAATACCACCTTGGTTGTCAGGAAGACTACATTTGTGGTTTTCTTGAGGGCAATCTTCTGAAAACCCCCAGGGTTCCTATTCTCTTAATCAGCCTGTCCTTTGGGAAACATACTGAAGGACATTAGAGTGATCTTTAGGCTGCATCCTGCTACCCCTGACTGAGGCTTGCTGGGGTGACAGAAGGGGCTGGTAGTCTCCTACACAGAGGCATCTGTTATTTCACATTCAAGACACCAACCCAACTAGTGGCCGGTCATAGGACCTATTCCCTCTGCTGTTCTATAGTTGGCATCACAAAGCTCCCTGGGATTTCTGAGAAGTGAAGAGGTCCAGATCGTATCACCCCAGTGAGTAGTTATCACCCAGTACTGAGCGCACACTGGGAAGTTTTCTGTCCCGGCCTGTGGAGTCCTCAACACGAATTAAGAGTGCTTCCTTTGGTTCCCCATAGGGCCTGGTGTCCCCACCCCTTTCTTGGAATGGTATCTGCACCTTCATACTAAGGGTTTCACCTCCTACACACCTGATATAAATAAATGCTGGTGGAACTTCAGCTTGATAGCTCTGCCCTGGTTCTTCAAGGGCTATAAGGAACAGGGCTGGATTCATTATCACTTCTTTTTATTGGTAGATGATCCCTCAGTCCTTGCTTTGACCTCTGTTGTGGCCTGAAATTCTACACTCCCTTCCCCTTAGGTCCACCCCTTCTACTTCTATACTTTCTTATAGTAGGGCAAGCATCTCCAGGAGACCACTAGGAGAAAGTAAGATTCTCCTCATCCATCCATACCTGTCCTTGGTCTTCTGAGGCACCGAGGATGAGATGAATCATACGGTTATGGGGTGTGTGGTTCCCTTCGTCTTCAGGGTATTCAGTTGGTTTCAGGAAAACCTGGAAATAATCCCACTGCTGGCCCTAGGCTATACCCCTGGGACCATGTCCCAACCCCCCCCCCTTGTGACATCATAGAAGGAAATGGTCATGTCATGTCAACAATGAGCAGGTATCCAAGGGATGCCAGGAAGGGCAGGGTTCAGTGCAGTTTCCTGAAAGTTTTGAACGCAAGGGGTTTCATATGTCCAAAGCTTGACTTCTGGCAAGGTATGGGGCTCCTTTGTTTACGTAAGGGAGCGCTCCTCAGACTAAGGTCCTCACTCCCTGTGGTGCCAGCAAGGGAAAATCTGGAAATGCCACACGAGTCTGCTTCTACCTGTGCCTTTAGGGATGACATCAGGATTCAGGCTTCTTGGGGTCGTCTGTGTTCAGTGTAGGGGTATGACCTGACTCAGGTGCCTCACCTTGACTCCTGGGGGACTCTGAATTTCCTCTTTCTTTCAACCTAAGGTGACCCATGTAGCGCAAACACCATGTATGTCCTTGCAAGCCCTGAAAAGAAGTGAGGGAATGTGCAGCCTGGCAGCCCTGTCTTGGCTTTCTGAGAGCAGACGCAGGCCAGTCTCTCTGTAACTTCAGTTCCTCATTCATCTATCTTTATCTTGACTCCTGTCTCTTCTGTGAAAGACTGCGTGGGAAATGCCACATCTTTGAAAAGTCTTAATCTCCCTGCACCAAATCTCACAGAGAATGGGTTGAGTCCCAGGAGTGCTGGGGAAGCTGCAGTCCGGGAGGGGCCCCCAGCATAGGTGGTGTGCTATCAGAGAAAACACGCTGATCTATTCCTTCTCTTCACTGCCTAGACACAGCCTCTTGTAGAACCTTCACTCTAACATATTCAGTCTCTGAAAGGAAGGGGCTGAATGAAATGTTTTTGTGCATCCCTGATCTTTTGTGGTTTGCTGACGTTTCCTTTGTAGGTAAATTGTCACTGAATGCTGTCTCCTTCTTTATTCATACTCCACTTTTATTTTCATATTGTTTTTACTTATTTCTGGGGCTTTTTATTCCAAAACCGTGTTTGGGGTATGAAATTCTGCTGTTTAACATGTGAAATACCTTTTTTGACTAATGTTCAGAAAGAGGAAGTGACCCAAGGTTGGCCTCATCCTGGAGGAGTGGCACAGTATGGGCTCTAGAGGAATTCAGTGCCAGGGTGCAGTCAAGCTCCTATCATTTATGAGCTTTGAATTTGAGCTTCTTTATTCCAGCTTCTTTATCTGCAAATTGTGTTTGAAAAAGTTTATAGTGTAGGACCACAGACATGTGTGATGCATGTAAATCACCTGGCACAGTATGAGACAAGCTTTGGTACGTTGAATGAATGGCAGTTATTACAAAGGTGGTTTTGACCCCGACTGATAACAAACTTCCATCACATAATTTTATTTCCAGGCTATATTAGAGAATATGCAACTCCAAACAATAATCAAGCCCACATCATCACTAATCCTCCCAAGCAAGTAAAACTAAGTGGCATTTCCCTATTCGAGCACCTGCTTTAGTGTTTGGGGTTATCTTCTCCACATGGATGCAAGTACAAGTCATTTCTCTCAAGGACCAGTAGCTTCCCTCTCAGGTGCTGTTTGTTGTCCAAACCACCCCTAGTTTAATCCCACTGACAGTAAGAATTGAGCCCACCCTTAAAGTTTGCCAAAGTACACTATACATAACCTAATTAAACTGCCCATTTAACAGAGCAAGTTCTGGTGCTCCCATCCCAGAGACAGACAGTCCAGTGATGTCTTGGCATCTCGCTTCAATGAGTATCACCCTTATTTCTCAGAAACTCTCTGGACAGCTTTTGATGAAAACATGTAGTGTGTGTTCACTTGACTGGCTCAAGTGCACAAGGCCCCTTCCATTCCCTATGTTGAGATTCCCTATGGTTTTCAGATATCCCCAACTAATGGTAAATATATGGTTGAGATATATTCCAGGTGTACAGCCTCACCTCTCACCTCTGAGAACCATCATATGTGTTCTGGCATCACTTCCACAGCTTCATCTAGCCCATCATGCATCTGGACTGAAAATGACCTGGCACCAAGGAACTAGACGTTTCCCAAGACCCAGTGCTGCCTTAATCAGGTAACTTAGACGTGCTTGCTCTCAGCTGGAACCTCCTCTTCCACACCTTCCCCATTTAAATTTATGATTTGTTTATTCCATAGAGTTAGCTCACCACCTTCCGTATATGGTACCTGCTGCTAGACTCAAAATTCCATGGGCAGTGTCTTGGTCTTCATTTTCTTACTAACCCAGTACTATAAGAGCCTTCTAAACAGAAGATGGTCAATTAATTTGGCAGAAAACAGAAATAATGAGCAAAGACTCTATTTTATTATGATTTAAGTGTCGTACAGTTCGAATAAGGTATGCAAACCTAAATTCACGTTATTAGCTTTTACGACGAAAGAGGACAGATAAGGCAAATGAAAAAGAAACCTGTGTTTACTCTGAAAGCTTTCTGATCCCAAATATTTATCTTTCACATTCTTACATATTTCGAAGTAAAATCCTATTCCAATTCTATATTACCTCATTCTTAACCATAAGGAAAATATTGAAGACTTTTCAGCTTGTTTACAAATAATGAACTCCTAGTCATAAACCTAATAGCAGTAAACATGACTCCATAACATTAATAAGCCTATATTCTGAAGCAAAATAAACCTTATTAGTAGTTAACATTTAAAAATCGTGTCAATGTATGGCAAAACAAATACAGTATTGTAATTTAAATAAATAAATAAAAATTAAAAAAAAATTGTATAAAACACCTCTACCTACCTACCAAAATCCTCTATTTTTGACTAGACTGTATTCATATGGATAAAAAGAAAACATGCATATTTAGTTAAAACTGCACCTAAACTCCTGTACTACTTCAAACTGTTAAGAACATATGGGTTTTGTTCCCCCCACCCCTACCACCCTGCGCTATTTTGGAGGTGAACTGTTCTCTTCCAACACAAAGGGAACAAGGTGCCCTGACCCCTCCCTAGATGTGGGAGGAGCTGTAGGACTTGGCCCTGGAAGGGGCACTGGCCTCAGCCATAGCTGGAGAAATGGGCATGCCTCTCAGCCCTGCTCTCTCCGCCTGATCTCTCAGAGCCTCATGATAGAGGTCTGGGAAGGAACTCGGGACCGTATCCTGGATCTTGGCCAGGACTTCCAACACCTTCATCTTACTGGTCTCAGCATAAGATCTCGGGCCCCACAGGAACTCGTAGAGGGGAGGATCGCTATTGGGCACCTGGCGGTAGTTGAGGTACCCCTTCTGCACCAGATCTTTGGTGATGAGCTTTCTGGGCTCCCCAAAGAGGGAGTGCTTCCTCCCAGGATAGATCCCCAACACGCTGAGGAAATCCCAGATCTCCTCCTCAGTGGCACGGTTACCCTTCATAAAGATGATGCTCAGGAGCACCATGAGGAGACCAGACTTGGGCAGCTCCTCCTCATCACTTGAACCTTCCTCAACCCCGAGAGTGAACTTGTTGATGAGGGCGTAGATGTTGTTGCTGCAGTCGACTTCCTTCAGCTCCAGGCCAAACACCAGCTCCACGTGCTCAGAGGCTCTGCTCAGGATCTCAGGGAAGTGCTGCTTGTACTTCCTTCCGATGACATTCAGCATGGCATCCTTTGTGATGGGCTCCTTCTTGATGTACCTCTCCAGCAGGAAATCCATCACCATGCTGGCCTTCCTCATCAGAGGATCTTTGCGAATGCTCAGAGCAAGCAGGGCTGTTCGGGCGGCATCTGCACTTTCCTCCTCGGGGCCCTGGGCACCTTCATCAGATCCTGCACAGGAAGCCTCTGCATCAGGAGAGCTAGGGGCCATGGCTCCCTGAAGCTCCTGGCAATCGCCAGCAGCAGGGGAGCCCGGGGGAGAACCCTGAGGGGCAGAAAAGGGGGAGGAGGGGCACTCCTCTCCGGGGGCTGCAGCAGCACTGGCCTGGGCCTCCTGAGTGTTCCCGTGGACCTGGTGGCGTTTCCCATGGGCATGATGCTTGTTTTTGTGCTTCCGAGGCATGATGACACAGGTCAGGGTCTGCAGGCGGGCGTGCAGTTAGGAAGGCAGGCAACGAGGCGGCCTTGAGGAAGGACAAAGAAATGTTGTGAGCACCTTCACCAGGGAGAGTCGTCCCCGCCTTAAATAAGTCCGCTTCATAGGGGGCCTTGAGGTCAGTGTTCTAGGACCCACAAGTCTCCTGTTCTCCTAGTCAGCCTGTCCCAAGACTCCTGAAGAGGAAGTGAGAGAGAGCCCTGGGGCGCGGCCAGAAAGCCCCGCCTGGGCATTAGACAGGGGCCTTTGGGGGCTGGCAGGGGAGACATGTCCTTTCAGTTCACATTCAGAGTTAGGATGAAAAACGGGGAATGACTTCCCTAGCACCCGCCCTGATCCCTCTTCTGCTCTGAAGCTGATGCTGTCCCCTTCCCTGTGACTCTGGAGAAGGAGAGGAGGGAGCCCTCAGCCTCCCACCTAAGTGTCCTGGGACCCGCCCTTCTGTAAGCAAGCTCTAACCTCCCCACTCAGACCGCACCTCCCTTCCCTGTCTTTGGACAGGAGGAAGCGCTGACCACAGGGGAGGGTCCTGATTGGCCCGTGTGTCGGGGAGGATGGTCCTCACCTTGGCTCTTCCTGAGGCCTGACATCCTCCCTGTACTGGCCAGCTACCAAGCCCTCGGACCAACGTCCCCTCCTCCCTCACTGCCCCGCATCTGAGATCACAATGAGGGTGCCCCACAGCCGTTAGAGCTGCCCAGATCCTACCAGGATGCCCCGACGCCAAGTCTCAGGGGGTGGGGGTTTCATGTGGCCGCCATTCTGGGGGTGGAAACAGTCACACCCTCCACACCCCGAGGGACCCTCCTTTCGCTACAGGGCCCAGGGCTTTCCCTCTACTGAGCATAACTGGAGTTCACCAGCTCCGGACCAGAGCCTTCCTCCTGGAGACCACCTGGGTGAAGTGGCTGGACTTGGGGCTTAAGATGCAGNCTTTTCTTTGTTGTTATTCATTTGGCATTGTTGTATATAACTCTGTACTGGCTGTGTGTCCTTGTCCAGACTTTTTCTACATTTTAAATCAGTAGAGCGTTTATGAAAATTTTTAATTGGAGGATAATTGCTTTGTAGTGTGTTAGTTTCTGTTGTACAACAATATGAAGCAGCTATAAGTATACATATATCCCCCTCCATGAGCATCCCTCATGCCACCTCCATCTCAGTCCTCTAGGTTGTCACAGACAGCAGTCTGAGCTCCCTCTGTTCCAGAGCATCTCCCCACTAGCTATCTCTGGTACACATGGCAGTGCATATACGTCACAGACTCTCTCAGTTTGTCCCTCTCTCTCCATCCCTTGCTGTGTCTATGTCTTTTCTGTGCATGTGTCTCTATTCCTACCCTGCAAATAGATTCATCAGTGACATTTTCTAGATTCCATATAAATGTGTTAATACGCAATACTTTTTATTCTCTTTCTAGCTTACTTCACTCTGTGTAACAGACCTTAGGTGCATTCACATCACTACAACTGACTTAAATTTGTGACTTCTTATGGTTGAGTAATAGTCCATTTATATAGCTACCACAACTTCTGTATCTATTCATCTGTTAGTGGAAGTTGAGGTGGTTGCTTCCATGTCCTAGCTATTGTAAATAGTGCTGCAATAAACAGTGCAGTCCATGAATGTTTTCACGTGTGGTTTTCTCAGTTTGTATGCCCAGTAGTGGGATTGCTGAGTCATAGGGTAGTTTTATTTCTAGTTTTTAAAGGACTCTGCATACTGTTCTCCATAGTGACTATATCAATTTACATTCCCCCTCAAAGTGCAAGAGGGTTCCCTTTTCTCGATGCCACTTCAGCAATTATTGTTTCTAGATTTTTTTATGATAACCTTTCTGGCAGGTGTGAGGTGCTGCATCATTGTAGCTTTGGTTTGCATTTCTTTCATAATGTTTGGTGAACATCTGGTCTTGTGAGCATCTCCATTTTTTGGGAAAAAAAAACAGATTTAGGATTACAGAAAATTTAGCAGATAATGTACAAAGTTCCTATAGAGCCAGTCTCTTCCTCTACTTAGCATCTTCTATTATTAATATCTTGGATTGTTTCAACTGATACAAGTTCATTTGTGAAAACTGAGCAACTCATGTCAATATGGTGTTAGTAACTATTCTCATTGCTTATAATATAATTTACTTGTGTTGTTTTGCAGTTCTTTGTTATTGCTTTTGTTCAGTTGCTCAGTCCTCTCTGACTGTGACCCCATGATCCATAGCATGCCAAGTTCCCTATCCTTCTCCATTTCCTGGAGTTGGCTCAAAGTCATGTACATCCAATCAGTAATGCCATCCAACCATCTCACCCTCTGCTGCCTCCTTTTCTTTTTTCCCTCCATCTTGCACAACATCAGGGTCTTTACCAGTGAGTCAGCTCTTCCCATAAGTGGCCAAAAGTTTGGAGCTTCAACTTCAACATCATATATTCCCTTGAATATTCAGGGTTGATTCCTTTCAGGAATGACTGGTTTGATCTCCTTTCTGTTCAGGGGACTCTGAAGAGTCTTCTCCAGCACCACAATTCAATAGCATCAATTTTTCATCACTCAGCCTTCTTTACGGTCCAGCACTCACATGCATACATGACCCCTGGGAAAATTATAGCTTTGACGAGATACACCTCTTTTGGCAATGTGATGTCTCTACTTTTTATTACGTGATCTAGTTTTTCCACAGATTTTTTGCAAGGAATTAGTGTCTTTTAATTTCATGGCATCTTTTAATGTGGGGCTTCTCTTGTAGCTCAGTTGGTAAAAGAATCTGCCTGCAGTGCAGGAAATCCGTGGTCCATTCCTGGGTCAGGTAGATCCCCTGGAGAAGGAAATGGCAACCCACTTCACTATTCATGCCTAGAGAATCTCATGACAGGGGAGCCTGGGAGGCTACAGCCCATGTGGTCTCAATAGTCAGACACGACTTAGTGACTAAACCACCACCACCACCATGGGTACATTCACCATCCACAGTGATTGTGGCGAAGAAAAATTAAATCTTCCGTTGTTTCTATGTTTTCCCCATCTGTTTGCCGTGAAGTGTTGGGGCCAGATACCATGATCTTAGTTTCTTGAATGTTGAGTTTAAGCCAGGATTTTCATTCTCTTCTTTCACTCTTATCAAGAGTTTCTTTAGTTCCACTTCACTTTCTGCCATAAGGGTGGTATCGTATGCACATCTGAAGGTATTGATATTTCTCCCGGCAATTTGATTCCAGCTGTGTTCATCCGTCTGGGAATTTGCATGATGTACTGTACATATACCTTAAATAATCAGGGTGACAATATGCAGCCTTAATGTATTTGTGTCCTAATTTTGAACGTGTCTGTTGTTCCTTGTCCCCTTCTAACTGTTGCTTCTTGACCTGTATAACAGTTAATCATAAGGCTGATAAGGTGGTCTGGTATTCCCATCATTTAAGAATTTTGCAGTTTCCTGTGATACAGGCAAAGGCTTTTGCATAGTCAAACAAGTAGAAGTTTTCTGGAATTCTCTTGCTTTGTCTATGACCCAAAGGAGATTACCAATTTGATATCTGATTCCTCTGCCTTTTCTGAATCCAGCTTGTACATATTAAAGTTCTCTTTTCAGATACTGTTGAAGCGTAGCTTAAAGCATTTTGAGCATTCCCTTGCTAGCATGTGTAATGAGCGGAATTATATGATATTTTGAACATTCTTTGGCATTGCACTTCTTTGGGATTGGAATGAAAGCTTAACTTTTCCAGTCCTGTGTCCTCTGCTGAGTGGTCCAGATTTGCTGGCATATTGAGTGCAGTACTTTAACATCATCATCATTTAGGGTTTGAAATAGCTCAGCTGAAATTCCATCACCTCCACTAGCTTTGTTCTTAGGAATGCTTCCTAAGGCACACTTGACTTCACACTCCTGGATGTCTGGCTCGAAGTGAGTGATCACAACATCGCTGTTATCTGGGTCATAAAGACCTTTGTTGAACAGTTCTTCGGTATCTCCTTGCCAGCTCTTCTTAAAATCTTTTGCTTCTGTTCTGTCCCTATAGTTTCTGTCCTTTATTGTGCCCATCTTTGCATGAAATGTTCCCTTGGTATCTCTAATTTTCTTGAAGAGAACGCTAGTCTTTCCTATTCTGTTTTTTTTTCCCTCTATTTCTTTGTACTGTTCACTTGAAAATGCTTTCTTATTACTCCTTGCTGTTTTTTGGAAATCTGCATTCAAATTGGTGTATCTTTCCCTTTGCCTTTTGCTTCCCTTCATCCGCAGGTATTTGTAAGGCCTCCTCAGAAAACCATTTAGCTTTTTTCATTTCTTTTTCTTGTGGATGGTTTTGGTTACCACCTCCTAGACCTTGTTCTGAACCTCCGTCTTTAGTTTTTCAGGCAGTCTTCCTACCAGATCGTATTCCTTGAAAGTATTCCTCACCTCCACTGTATAATAATAAGGAACTTGATTTAAGTCATATCTGAGTGGCCTAGTGATTTTCTCTACTTTTTTCAACTTAAGTCTGTATTTTGCAGTAAGGAGCTTATGATCTGAGCAAGAGTGAACTCCGGGTCTTGTTTATGCAGACTGTGAATAACTTCTCCATCTTCAGCTGTAAGTTATTCCTTTACTTCCTACTTTCCATTCCAGTCCCCTATTATGAAAAGGACATTTTTGGGGGATATTAGTTCTAGGCTGTGATGTACATCTTCATAGCACCACTGGACTCTAGCTTCTTTGGCATCAGTGTTTGGAGCATAGACTTGGATTACTGTGATGCTGAATGCTTTGCCTTGGAAATGAACTGAGATCATTCTGTCCTTGTGGACACTGCACCCAGTACCTGCAGTTCACACTCTTTTTGTTGACGATGAGACTGCTCCATTTCTTCTAATGGATTTTTGCCCACAGATACAATGGTAATCTCAGTTAAATTCACCCATTCCTGTCCATGTTAGCTGTCTGATTTCTAAAATGTTGATGGTCACTCTTGCCATCTCCTGCTTGAACAATTTCCATTGATTCATGGACCTAACATTCAAGGTTCCTATGTAGCCCTGTTCTTTACAGCATCAGCCTTTACTTTTACCACCAGACATATCCACAGCTAAGCATCGTTTTGACTTTGGCCCAGTCTCTTCCTTCTTTCTGGAGCTATTTCTGGGCTCTTCTTCAATAGCATATTAGACACCTCCTGACCTGAGAGGCTCAGGTATCTACTCCTGGTATGATCTCCTGGTATCATATCTCTTTGCTTTTTCATGATGTTCATGGGGTTCTCAAGGCAAGGATACTGAAGTGGTTTGCTATTCTCCTCTCCAGCGGACTGCATTTTGTTAGAATTCTCCACCATGACCCGTCCACCTTGGGTGGCCCTACAAAGCCTTATCCATAGCTTTAGAGTTACACAAAGCTGTGATCCACGTGATCATTTAGGTTTGCTTAGTGTGATTGTGGTTTTCGTTCTAGAGGATAGGGCATTGTAGGTCTTCTGTCTGCCCTCTGAAGAATGAGTTTACGAGGCTTGTGGAAGCTTGCTGATGGGAGGGACTGGCTATGAGGAAACCTGGCTCTTGCTCTATTGGGTGCGGTAATGCTCAGTAAATAAATAAATGAAAATTAGAAAAGCATAAAGAAATATGTTCTTATATCAATATGAGTAAAATCATTAATGACATTCATAGCCATTAGTTTGTTATTGAATATGTCGTTAAGGATTTTGAACATAGAAAGAAATATGTGAGATGTAGCTAATATGCAGAAGGATGAAATTCCCCTCTGCCCTTCTAGGTTTTTGTGGGTGGTCGAAGAATTAAATTGATGTGAGACAGATTAATAGGATAAAATAAAAGTATAATAACACACAGACATGAGAGAGACCCAGGAAAACTGAATAACTCATCAACATGGCCAAAGCCCAGAGCCAAGGACAGAGGAAATGTTAATGGTAGTTGTTTGGGACGTGAAAGGATAGGAAGGCAGTTCACAGGGAGATGGAAAAGGGAATGTTGATAAACGAATGTTTTCTGTGCCAGTCAGAGATCCCGGGCCACAGAGTGGACTCTCTTCTCTAGGCCCTGCCAAGATTTCACCACCACATCTTGCCCATAATCTTTGCACCTGTCTCTGGTCATAGTTCTTTTCAGGGAACAGGACCTTTGTCTAAGTTCTTTCAGGCAGTTAGGCCCAAGGTCAAGTTCCTTTCTGAATCTTTTGGCCTTGATTGTTTTCAGTTAGAATAACCTGTGTATCAAAAGAGACATTTTCAGATGGTATGTTTTGCTCTCCCATACTAACTAAGAAAGTAAAAACAATTAAAGTAAAGAAAAGAAATTTAAAATGTTATTAATCCTAGTTTCCTTTGTATGACATTTACATTTTGAAAGGTACATGTTAACATGTAAAATACTGTGCTAAATAACAGCCTATGAAGGAAAAATCTGATTTACTATGCATTGTTCTTTGGAAAATCAAGGAATGTTTAAATAAAAGTACATTTACCGTCACTGTTTAGAGTTAATGGCAGCAAAGACAAAAGTATGTATTTGTCTTACTCTATTATTCTTTTTTAATATTTCTTGCAGTATGTTGTTTCCAATGCTGTGTTAGCTTCTATTCCTTCCTAAAAGTAATCAGATATACATATACATATATCCTCTTACTTTGGATTCCTCTTACTTTGGATATCCCAGTGAATTAAGGAGAGTTGCCTGTGCTATACAGTATATCCCCAACAGCTGTCTATTTTATACATAATATCAATAGTGTGTATGTGTCAATCCCAATATTCTAATTCCTCCCACCCTAACCCTTTCCCCCTTGGCACCATATATTTGGTCTCTATATCACTGTCTTCATTTCTGCTTTGCAAATAGAGTAACCTGTGCCATTCTTCTTGATCCCACACATATATATTAATATTCAATCTATGTTTTAGTCTTTCTGACTTCCTTCTCTGTATGACACTCTGTAGGTCCATTCACCTCTCTAACAATGACAACATTTTGTTCATTTTGGGGACTGAGTAATATTCCACTGGGTTACCCTGGTGGGTCAATGGTAAAAAATCTGGCTGCCAATGCAGGAACTGTGATTTCAAACGATGTGTCAGGAAGGTATCCCAAAGAAAGAAGTGGCAACATACCCCAGTATCCTTACCTGGGAAATCCCATGGACAGAGCATTCTGGCAAACTACAGTCCTTAGGGTTACAAAAGAATCAGACACAACTTAGTGACAAAATAACAAGAACAGTATTCCATCGCGTATAATTTCCACAGCTTCTTTTTACTTACATCTGCGGATGGACATCTACGTTGCTTCCATGTGCTGGTTGTTGTAAACTGTCCTGCAGTGAACATTAGAGTGCTTGTCTCTTTTTGAATTATGGGTCTCTGGTCTCTATGGCAGAGTTAATGCTGACCTGTAAGAATGCTTACACCAAGGACAACCTGTAGGACTGCTTCTGCCAGTGCCCCCATCCCTGTGGTGAGCCCCAGCTGACCCATGCCTCCACAGGAGACTGTTGAACACTTGGAGGTAGGTCTGATTCAGTCTCCTGTGGAGTAAATGCTCCTTTTCTTTGGTTCTTGGTGCATGCGAGACTTTGTTTGTGTCCTCCTAGAGTGGTGTGTCTGAATCCCCTACTTCTGTGGGAGTCCTGTAATTAAACCCCACTGCCCTTCAAGGTCAGATGACCTGAGAATTCCAAGTCCCTTTGTCAGAACCACAGGCTGGGTTCCTTGATGTGAGGTGCAGAACTTTCACAGTCGTGGGAGAACTTCTTTGGTATTTTTGTTATCCAGTTACCTACTCAGTGGGTATGGGATTTGAATTCATTGTGATTGTACCCCTCCTATTATCTTGTTGCAACTTCCACTTTTCCTTTGAAAGTGTGTTCCAGCGTCTTCCTCTTGATAGTTGTTTAATAGCTAGTTGCAGTTATGGTGCAGGAGGAGACGAACAAACATCCTTCTACACAGCCATCTTGAAACAGAAGCTTGTGAAATAGTTTGGAATAATGAGATATCAGGAGAACTGAAGGACACTAAGTCTGCCTCAGGCTGGGACAAGTGGAACGGTGTGGCCTCTCGACATGTGCAGACCAAATGTCTATTTCTGGCTCTGTCACAAGTCTTGTGAACTTGAGAATATTACCAAATTCATAATCTGCAAAGTGAGTCTTCTAAACTGTATTTTGTAGAACTATTGTAATATATGTGATATTTATAAAGCTCTTGCACTAATGGATTTTAATGAATGACATTTATTCCTCTGATAATTATGACCACAGACCATAGTATCAACTGTTGGTGAGTTTTTTGTTTTTTTTTTTTTAACTTGCGTGAGATATCAGAAATATGTGGCACTTTTAGAATGAACAAAGTTCTGCTTAGACATTGTGAAATTGAGTGAAGTGAAAGCGCTCAGTCGTGTCCGACTCTTTGCGACCCCGTGGACTGTAGCCCGCCAGGCTCCTCTGTCCATGGGATTCTCCAGATAAGAATACTGGAGTGGGTTGCCATTTCCTTCTCCAGGGGATCTTCCCAACCCAAGGATTGAACCCGGGTCTCCTGCATTGCAGGCAGACGCTTTATCCTCTGAGCCACCACATTAAAACTATATAAAATTTCCCCATATTGAAATTTATCATTTGAATGTAGAGGAATCTCTCCTGCCTTGGTGCTACTCAGAACTTCTAGAATTTGTGTCAATGGCGAAGATCTTCCCTCCTAGCTGCATTTTCATCCATACCACCACCTCCTATTTTGATTATTTTCACCAGCCAGCCATCATTTAAAGTTCCCCAAATTATGCTTAAAATAGGCAGTAGGGCATTTCTGTAACATAGTGGCCTCTGACCCAGGGTGGAGAGTGCTGTTACAGTGGGTATTAGATATCTCAGTTCAAGGAAATACCATCCTTCTTTCTGCCAAACACTCTGGAGACAGTGGGGTTAAATCCCCAGTTTGTGCACTGTGTTTACCTATACTGGGGCAGGAGCACAGAACCCATTGTATTCCTGTCCCAGTTGGAGAGTGTCTGCTTTACCCACAGTCTCAAAGTAAAAATCAATCTTCCATTCGGTTCTTCAGCTTCTCAACTTACACTCCCCATTTCAGTGTCACACCCCACCCTCAATTCCCTCAGCCTCATTTAGCCCACCAACCCACCTAACTTCAAGTTACATCCCCAAGGGAACTGCAGTGTTCCAAAGCACCCTCATTCCTCGCCTCAAAGCATTTACTTTTGACTGCTCTAATCTGAAACCTCCTCTCCTTCTCATCCCTTGTTTCAGCTTGTCACATGTTTAGGCCTCGATGGGTATCTCACCATCTGGTTGATATGGCGGCAACTCCTAGACACTAAACTACTATGGACAGTGGCTCAGGCTTCTTTTTATTACCATCCTCAGTCCTTCTATGGAGCATTTCAAGGAGTAGATGCTCAATTAGTGGTTGGAAATAGGAGTGACAATGATAAAGTTGTCTACTTTATTGCTATTTAATTTCTCCCACAATCTTGAATAAACTAAGGATATACTTTTACTAAAAAGGAGTATTAAAAGAATTTAACCAAAGCAGAAACTTACCAAAATTTGTTTTTTCTTTTATTTTTTACTTGACCTAAGTTATTTGAAACTCCAGTACTTTGGCCACCTCATGCAAAGCATTGACTTACTGGAAAAGACTCTGATGCTGGGAGGGATTGGTGGCAGGAGGAAAAGGAGACTACAGAGGATGAGATGGCTGGATGGCATCACCAACTCAATGGATGTGAGTTTGAGTGAAGTCCCAAAGTTGGTGATGGACAGGGAAGCCTGGCGTGCTGTGATTCATGGGGTTACAAAGAGTCAGACACGACTGAGTGACTGAACTGAACTGAACTAAAGTTATTTTACCACGGAGGCTCTTCAAATTTGCATGAAAATTCCTCTTCCATTGCTGTGTTTTCTTGTTGTAGATCACACAGCAATGAAAAGTTTCTAAATTTGCATTATAAAATATAAAATCTTTAAGGGAACCCGATAAACAGTAATAAATATGTGATCCATATTTTCACCAGCAGAATGCTGATTTCCTGTTTTTGTCCACGCAAAGAAAAAGAATTTATTGGAGAAACAGAGAAGTTTTAAATAGAAGTTTTATGAAGCAGAACAAAATGACACTCATGAGAAGGATGAGAGCAGGCTGTCTAGAAACCAGAAGCGGTACTGCCATGGGGTAGGGTCATGTGTGTCCTGTGTCATTGACTGAGAAGTTAATGGACAGCTTTAGGTTATATAACTTTTCTCCTAGTGTGCAGGCAGTTACCCATACGTACCCAAGCAGAATCCATGGAGTGAGAGGGAAGACAGAAACCACAGTGCTATTTTTATACATATGGCATCATGAACCCTGGGTTACATTTGTCACCTTTTAGGTCTTGGTGCACCTGTGCCACCCCGTGCTGGCACTTTGTCTTGCTTGGTCCTGACATGGCTGGAAACCTCGTGCTGGTCATTGGGCAGAACAGGGAGCCCCTCTGGGTGTGCTCTGACCACCAGAGTTCAGGTGGGGAAGAGGAAGACAAAGCATCGCTGGCTGCTAACCTGGCTCAAGTCTTATACTCCAGTTAGATTCTGAACAGGGACCAGGCGCCGTTCCCATGGAAATGGTTGGGAGTTTGCCACGTGATAGTGTCTCCCAGCTGAGGGCTGACTCTGTAGATAGTTGTCCTTTCTGCCCGAGAGAGTGTCTGAGCAAGGATGATGCAAATGTCCTTCTGGGTTAACTCAAAAGTCATAGATGTCAGAAACTTGTCTAGATTTTTTGGGGGGGGTCATCTGAGAATTTTCCTTAATCATTTTTTATCCATCTGTGAGGCTGAGCGCTAAAGAATTGATGCTTTTGAACTGTGGTGTTGGAGAAGACTCTTGAGAGTCCCTTGGACTGCAAGGAGATCCAACCAGTCCATTCTGAAGAAGATCCACCCTGGGATTTCTTTGGAAGGAATGATGCTAAAGCTGAAACTCCAGTACTTTGGCCACCTCATGCAAAGTGTTGACTCATTGGAAAAGACTCTGATGCTGGGAGGGATTGGGGACAGGAGGAGAAGGGGACGACCGAGAATGAGATGGTGGGATGGCATCACGGACTCAGTGGACATGAGTCTGAGTGAACTCCGAGAGATAGTAACGAACAGGGATGCCTGGCATGCTGTGATTCATGGGGTCGCAAAGAGTCGGACATGACTGAGCGACTGAACTGAGCTGAACTGAGATCCTGCATGGAGAGGGGAACTCGGATTCTTATGGAAAGCTGGTGATCCATATGAGTTCCTGAGGTGGGGAGAGCTTAAGGAGTTCTGGAGCCCAAGTTGTGAGAGCCAAGCATTGTTGATGGGGCCGGGAGCAGTGGTGTTCAATGCTGAGTATAGTGAAGAAGAGGTCTCTGCTCCAAGAGGATCCTTCTTTTGCCCAGAAAGAGTTCTTGTGAACAGGGCTCAGGGGCTGGCTGCTGGTTAGTGTCATCGGGAGAAGGGGAAGGGCTTTTGTAGGCAAATTAAGCATTGTCAAGCCAGCAGAGTCTTCTGGAGAGTCTTTCAAAGTTCAGAGGTTTTCCATAAGGCGCGGAAGACTTGGACAAAAGGGACCTCCCTGGAATCCTAAGGGCAAGTCTTCAGCGATGGACAGTCAGTTATCCATCAGAAAAGGAAATGACAAATGCTCAAAGGGGCTTCAGATATCACTGAAGTCCCTTATAACCTTCTCATGGCTGTGGCATCCCTCACCTGTGATCTTGCTGGGCAGAAAGTGGTTCAGTTCTTGCCCCAGGGGCCATTGTGGCTTCCCTGAGTATTTTTTTTTAAGAAATTATTTATGTATTTCACTTTGGTTGTGCTGGCTCTCCATTGCTGCGTGTGTGTCCTCTAGTTTCGAGGAGCAGGGGCTACCCTTCATTGGGATGCACTGGCTTCTCTTACTGCAGAGCACAGGCTCTAGGACGCATGGGCTTCACTAGTTGCAGCAAGAAGTGGTAAAGCAGAAGAAGAGTTAAGAGATTGCTGCTGTTGTTTCGTCTCTAAGTCATGTCTGACTCATTGTGGCCCCATGGAATGTAGCCCTCCAGGATCCCCTGTCTATGGGATTCTCTGGGCAGGAATACTGGAGTGGGTTGCCATTCCCTTCTCCAGGGGAACTTCCCAATCCAGGGATCAAACTCAGGTCTCCTGCCATTTCAGTTAGATTCTTTACCATCTGAGGCACTAGGGCAGCCATATTTCAGAAGGTAACCAGAAAATTTTTAGCTCAATTTCTTTTTCTTTCTTTGTCCATTCTCTCCCTATCCTGTAGACACACTCAGCTTGAATTTTCTAAACACAAAAGTGGAGCCTTTCATGGCATACAGTGTCTGGATTTGTCCACCCAAAAGCAAAGATATTGGGAGTCTAGGTGCAGAGAAATGCAGAAGAAAATGACTTTCATTCTAGCCCTGTGAGTCAGTTTAACAGGCCATAGTTTAAAATTTTTTGATGCGGTGGCATGGAGACCTCCTCTACCTGAAACCTATCACATCAGATTTTGACTCAAATCCACATGGCCAGAACTCCAAACCCCCAAAAATCCAGTTTGGGACTTGAACCATGGTCTTTTAATTAGAATCACTTAACTGGAACCCGGACATACTGTGGCTCAGGTTGTTTGTGTCTCAGCACAGAAGGAATTCAGCAAGAGGCAAAGTGTTAGGCAGAAATAGATTTAGTTATATAGGATGCATGTAAGAGATGCAAGCAGGCAGGTGACAGAGCTCTGCCTGGAGGATTAAGTCAAATACATTCTACAGTCAGTGGAAAGTGGAGGACTAGGAAAGACTGCCTTCTCTGAGTAGAAGTCAGGCTTACATCACACCCTTCCAATTCATTTGGAGCAGGGAGTGTCTGACCTTATGAGGTCAAGCTTGGATTACTCTAGAAATTCTTCAAGCGAATAGAAGGGCCGTGACATTCCTCTTTTACCTAAAGGCCTGGGGAACATCTCAGGGATTATTTATGGCTTTATATTTAAACAAACCTGCCATCTTCTACATTCTGACACCTTTCTTGAACAATGTTAACTTACAGTGGTCTACCAATGGTTCCTAGGTTTCTATATCTCTGTTCCCCTCCTAGACTTTTAGATCTACCTGTCTGTCTGTCTGTCTGTGCTCAGGCCCTCATTTATTTCTGATTCTTTGCAACCCCATGAACTGCAGCACTGCAGGCTCTCTGTCCATGGGATTCTCCAGGCAGGAATACTTGAATGGGTAGCCACTTCCTCCTCCAGGAAATGTTCCAGAACAGGGAAAAAACCTCCATCTCCTGCGTTGCAAGTGGATTCCTTTCCACAGAGTCACCTGGGACAGCTACATGTATCCTAGCTATTCTATCCCTGTCATACGGCAGCAGGCTTCCCCAGCCAAGAGCTGTCATTTCTCTTGGTGGGAGCCTTCTAAATGAAGGTCTCCAGCTTGGATTATTGCCTGGAATTTAGTGAGCAATTTTCTTCCCAACAAGTGGAAGGGGCACTCATGCATGTGTAGAAACATCAAAGGTAAACTTTCCTAGCAAGGACTTGAGAGGAGGTATATGCCACTTGGTTTGGGGTGTGCCTTCAATTCCCATTAGCATGGAGGATTTGATGAAAAAACCCAGGGAGATCAGTCTGCACATAGTAGCTGACGCACGTATGAAAGAACTGTCTTCCCTGACACATCAAGGGTTGCCTGAAGCTCCTCTGGAGAAATGACCAGGTGTCCTCTGGGAATTGCTGGGAGGTGTTGCAGCTCCTGGCTCTTTACCTGTTGACATGTTCTGAGAGTAAGGCCCACAAATCTTTGAGACTTAATAGAAGAAAGCAGAGGTTGCCTAACTTACCACATCTACCCGTGGTCTGTCATGACAGAAAGGTGGGACTTGAAATTGAGGCCTTCTGATGGCTGGCTGCACCTGTCCTCAGTCAGGCTCCTAGGAAGACCTGTATTTCCTCCCTCTCTTCACTATTACTGTCCTCTCTCCAAGTCCTCTCACTGACTTCCCATCTCCTAATGAGACCTGTCCTCTCAGGCTACAGCCTTAAATTCCCTGAGACCACCTCGGAGGATATGAGGGCTACAAAATTGTGGTCACTCATGGCTGTTTAGGGGAGGGATTCTATAACAGTGGTATAGTGTGAGTGGTTCCTTTAGTCCTCATGGTCCTCTCCTTGACTCTTGGCATGACCTTTACTTCCTCCTGAGGTTGACCCCTGAGCCCCAGCACCTCACCTCCTGAGACGCTCTGAAAGGAAATGTGTGGGGTGTGTCATGCCCGCGTTCCCAAATTTGCCAGTGTGAGGTGTAGAGGGGCAGGGCTGGATTCTATGTGAAGTCCCTTTATCCTCATTTGGAATCACTAGTTTTCCACTCTGTACTGAAGTGAGGCTTCTCCCAGTAGACCAAGGCTCTCACCTCCCTGAGACCTCTCCAGTGGAAAGAGAAGCACTTCAGCCAGAAAGCTTTCTCCTGGGTCTCATAGGGCTGACATCAGGGGTGGGCCTCCACAGTCCCCCTGTTCTGGGCCGAGTGGTCTTCTTGTCCCTCGTTCAGGGACCTCATCCTCACTCCTGACCAGACCCAGACTGCAGCCTCCACTCACCTGAGGCTGTGCTCCTCAGCACAAAGGCATTACTTTCTTGGAAGTTCTGTATTGGAAGACAGACTGAACCACAGGTGTGCAAAGCCATTGGGACCTTCTGAGGAGGAGAACATTCAAGGGCTCCACTCTCTTCTGGAGTCAGTGGTCCCCCAGTCTTAGATCAGGTTTCTGACCTTGACTTCGGGTAGCATATCGGAATCCACCTACTGGCTGAATCAGCTGGCCTGTGGCCTAGACTTTCACCTTCTTGAGACAACAGAAAGGGAGGGGAGAGAGCTATTCCCTGGCTACCCTTGCCTGTTCCTCCGTGCTGCCCCCTTGCTATGGTGGGGTGGAGGCGGGGGGGTGGGTCCAATCATCAGCACCCAGTGTCCTCACTGTAAATCCTATAAAGGCCTCTTAGGATCTCCTGCTTGGGCAGAATTGGAGCTGCTGCAGCAAGACCAAGATGCTCAGCTCCCTGAGAACCCCTCCACCCTTGCCCTGCAAGCAAGTAAGGCACAGCTGAGACAGACTGCTGTCCCCATGGCCACACAAGGCAAGAAACAGGATATAGTTTGTGGACCCCTACTGTTCTAAAATCTTCCCCTTGATAGCTGTCAGAGGCTGGGACTCTTCCATCCATTGACCTGAGGACACACTGCTTAAGCTAAGGCTTTTATGTCCCTGAGAATCAGGAAGGATAAATGAGGGCATATTGATCTTTTCAGGGTATCTGACATTGCATGTGTTCATGACCACCTTGTCCCTGAGTAGTTTTGTCTTCTTTCATGCCATTCACTTACCAGCATTTTTAAAACTTTATTTCAAAACAGTTNATTGACCTGAGGACACAGCACTTAAGCTAAGGCTTTTATGTCCCTGAGAATCAGGAAGGATAAATGAGGGCATATTGATCTTTTCAGGGTATCTGACATTGCATGTGTTCATGACCACCTTGTCCCTGAGTAGTTTTGTCTTCTTTCATACCATTCACTTACCAGCATTTTTAAAACTTTATTTCAAAACAGTTCTTTTTGACAGGGCCCCATGTATCCAACGAGACACATGTTTTGGAGTGTTTGGAGGAAAATTGAGTGACAAGACATGATGTCCGGCTTAGGCTGGGAGAAGTGGCACATTGTGGCCTCCGCACTAATCCAGATCAGGGGACTAGTCCTAGGAAGATCACTTCATCAGTTTGTGAACTTGAGAAATTGGCAAGTTATCCATCCACAAATGGAGTCTGCTAAATGCGATCCTGCATGGATGCTGGAATGCATGTACTACATATAAAGCAGTGGCATACTGATGAAGACGTATTGGTTTGTAGTAAGTGGAAGGTATGATTACTATGGACCCCTCAAACCCCGCCTTCCCGTCTGAGTATATTTTTAATCCAGGAGAGAGCAGAGAACATGCAGTGAATTAGGACAAAAGAAACAAATATTCTTAAATGAGCTAAATAAGTCAAAGTATTTTTTATTTTTACTAAAAGAAAGTTTAAAAGAAATAAGTAAAACCACAAGTTAAAGACTTTTTACTCTATTCTTTTCTCCGTTTTTTTTTTTTTGTTTGTTTGTTTGTTTGTTTCTCAATAGTTTCTGTGGTCTTCTTTCACATTAGCATGAAAATCACTCTTGCAGTGCTATGTTACCTGCTTGCAGATCATAAAGACAATATAGATGGCTCCTGAATTTCTTTTATGTCTACCAAAACTGTACCTTTAAAACTTTTAAAACAGCAGTGAATATAACAGCAGTACCATTGCAAATTAATACTCTGAAGAAAAACAACCTCTTAGAAGTAAAAATATTTGAAAAAAAAAAAGAGAAACATAATATGTAGAAGTTACTCTTGTGAAACAGAGAGAGAAATGTGATTCAAATAAATGTGATCTACCCCTACTACCATGCACTCTTTAGAAAATTGACTGGTCTTCAAGAAACATTCTCTTTTAATGTCCTGTTTTCCTGTTTACACTGTGAACAATATATTCAGTACTTTCATTGTGTTCTACAAATACGCACACTTTTAGAGCATTGAAACAGCTATAAACTATGATTTATATAATTCATACATTTGAATTCTGAAGCACAATAAACCTTATCCAAAGTAAGAACATTTGGAAATACTGAAAATTCCTTCACCTCTTCACCTTTCTACTTTCAATCATCATTCACTATATATTTCTTATATGGGTAAAAGAAAACAGATATATATTTTGTTAAACTAGACCTAAACTCGCTTACCATTTAAAACTGTAACAAGTTACCAGTTTAGTTCCCTCCAATCCTACTGCTCTGCAATATTTAGGAGCCTGACTGCTCTCCTCCAACACAAAGGGAGCAAAGTGCCCTGCCCCCTCCCTAGATGTGGGAGGAGCTGCAGGACTTGGCCCTGGAAGGGGCACTGGCTTCAGCCATGGTTGGAGCCCTGGCCGCACCTCTCAGCCCTGCTCTCTCCACCTGATCTCTCAGAGCCTCGGCATAGAGTTCTGGGAAGGAACTAGGGACCCTACGTGGAACTTGGCTAGAACCTCCAGTACCTTCATCTTACTGGTCTCAGCACAAGCTCTTGGGCCCCACAGGAACTTGTAGCAGGGAGGATCACTATTGGACACCTGGTGGTAGTTCAGGTACTCCTTCTGCACCAGATCTTTGGTGATGAGCCTTCTGGGCTCCCCAAAGGTCCAGTGCCTCTTCCCAGCATAGATCCCCAACATACTGAGGAATTCCCAGATCTCCTCCTCGGTGGCACGGTTACCATTCATGAAGATGACCCCCAGGAGCACCATGAGGAGACCAGACTTGGGCAGCCCACCCAACCACTTGGCCATCGTTTCCCCCAAGGTTGAACTTGCTGATGAGGGTGTAGATGTTCCTGCTACGGTTGACTTCCATCAGCTCCAGGCCAAATACCAGCTCCATGTGCTGTCTCTCCTGAGGATCTCAGGGAAGTGCTGCCTATACTTCCTGCTGACAACTTTCAGCAGGGCATGCTGCGAGATGGGCTCCTTCTTCGTGTATATCTCCAGCAGGAACTCCACCAGTATCCTGGCTTTCCTGGTAAGAGGATCTTTGCGAGTGCTCTGAGTGGCAGGGGCTGCCTGAGAGGCACCTGCACTTTCCTCCTCTGGGCCCTGGGCACCTTCATCAGATCCTGCGCAGGAAGGCCCTGCATCAGGAAAGCTAGGGGCCATAGCTCCCAGAAGCTCCTGGTGATCCCCAGTAGCAGGGGAGCTCGGGGGAGAAGCCTGAGGGACAGACGAGGGGGAGGAGGGGCACTCCTCTTTGGGGGCTGCAGCAGCACTGGTCTGGGCCTCTTGGGGATACTTAGTGTCCCCCTGGACCTAGTAGAATTTCACTCAGGCATCATACTTGTTCTTGTGTGTGTGAGGCATGGTGACACAGGTTATGGATCACAGGAGCATGTGGGCAGGGTGTCTTGCAAGGAGGGCTCCTAGAGGAAGGACAAGCACATGTTGTGAGCAACTGCAGTGAAGAGATTCCTCCCTGACTTGAACCAAAGCCACCTCTGAGGGGCCCTTGAGGCCAGTGCTCTAGGACCCACAAGTCTCGTGTTCTCCTGGTGAGCCCAGCCCTTGAGACTGTTGAGTAGGAAGTGAGAGTGATTGCTGGGACGCAGCCAGACAGCCCTGCCTGGAGGTTAGAGGGAGGCCTGTGTGAGCTAGCAGGTCCTTTCAGTTCACATTTCAGAATCATGATGAAAACTTGGGCAAGACTTACTCATATCCCCCCTGCCCCCAAACCTACCCACCTGTTCCCTCTCTTGCTTTGAAGTTGATGCTGCAGCCTTTCCTGTCACCCCAGAATATGAGAGGAGGGATTGTTCAGGCCCCCAATGAAGGGAGCCCGGACCCGCCCTTCTGCTGTCTAGAGGCTGCCCCTTCACAACCAAGCTGCAACCTCCCCTGACAACCACCGACCCCAGCCCTGTGTTTGGCTGGGAGGAAGTGCTGGTCACAGGGGAGGGTCCTGAGTCAGCTGTGTGATGCAGAGGATGTTCATTACCCTGACTCCTCCTGAGCCCTGACATCCTCCCTCTGCTGACCTGCTGCCAGACCTTCGGAATGAGGTCCCCACTTCCCCGATTATCCCACGTGGGTGATCGCAGTCAGGGAGCCCCTCTGGCTTTAGAACTGTCCAGATGCTGACCAGTTGCTCTCTGGCCAAGTCACGCTGCATGAGGGGTTAGGCGTGGCCACCAATCTGGGGTGTGGAGACACTCATTCGCCCCGTGGGTCCCTCCTTCACTCCACAGAATCCCAGCCTTCCCTCTACAGAACAGAGCCAGGGTCCACCAAACCTGCACCCTGATCCACCACCCCTGGACCCAGGTTATGTCCTGAGAACCTATGTGCAATAGCCGATGGACATTGCACCTAAGAGCCAGGCCGGAGGCTCCAGGTATAGAGTAGGTGTGGGATTGCCAGGGGATTGTGAAGTCCCCTCTTTTTAGATGGAAAAGGTGGTGGGAGTGCCAAGGAGTTTCTTTGTAACTATCCAGTGCACTTGTAATTCATGTCACCTTCGACTGGAACCCTGATGAGACATCGGACTCCTCCCTCTGGGCACACCTACAGCAGAACTCAAAGACAGCAGCCCTCTCAAAGATGACATCGCACCCCAGCATGGATAGGGAGCCCTAACTTCCTATCATGTGCATCTGGGCCCCAGGAGAACAGCAGGGGCAGGGCCTGGGTGGGCGGGGTTCCGAGGGAGTTTCCAGCAAGAGCGGGAATGTGGTCCTTTCTTCGACTCACGGTGGGTCCTGGGATGTCCCTGCTGATCTCTTTCAACTGGCCTCACTCTTTGTCTCTCACTTCTCTCAGTAAACCAAGCAGGAAGAATTTGGGAGCCCGAGCCTGACAGCCTTCCTGGAGCTGCTGAGACAGACAGTGAGGGCACTCTGGGGCACATGTGTGCTGAGAGATGCTCTCTGTCCACTATCCCTGTCTTCTTCTGACCATAAAACTGCATTACATGCTGTCTGCTGACCTGAGAGCAAGACCTCACCTGGAAGATGTAAAATCTCCAGGCTGCTGGTGAGAAGTCCACCATCCTCTCATCTGGATGCTTTTGCCTAAGGCATCCTGGAAATGGCTGCTGCGGGTAAGATAAGTGAGAGGGAAGGATGGGAGAATGCCTTCTATGGTGTGGAACCCCTCACATTTCACTCAGAATCTTCATACTGACTGCAGGCGGAGCCTGGAAACCCTTCCCTTTCTGGTATAAAACCACCCCCCACACAATCCCAGCAGAGAAAGTAAAGGGGCTCCTTAGCCTGACAGTTCCAACTGTGGGCTCTTAGTCGACTGCAGGGGTATTGCTCGAACGTTCTGAGATGAATTCCTGTCCTTTTGTACAATTACTGTGATACAAGCTTTTCTCTTTTAGTCCGTGTGTGACACTCTCTTAAGCTAATCAGTCACGAGGTCCAGTTGGCATCCACTAACAAAGTTTCTGCTGGTTATTGCATGACCTCTGGGCCATACTGCCATGTCCATCCCAAAATTTGGTGCCCCATGATCCTGGCATGGGGCTCTGAGATGCTGCCTCAGGTTACTTCAGTGAAACAGTAGAGGCTCATGGTCCCATGGCCCAGGGGAAGAATCAGCCACTCCAGTTTAAAGCCTTTTCCAGCTGATCCTCTTGTCTGTTTCCTTTGTGGCCTGCACACCTGTGTCAGCCTCAGAGTACTCCCCCACCTGGGCACTCATAGGGTCAAGTTCAATGGAGACTTTTTGTCCCTCAGGGATTATTTCATTTTGTGTTCTAGCTTTTGTTAGTAGTTGTCTTTATTCCTTGTGTAAGTTTTCCAGGCTTTGTTCTGGGTACAGGAAATCATCCACCCACCTTTGACTGTGGTCTCAACTACTCTGGATGTGGTACTACATCTGTAAAGGATTTAAGGAAAATCGACAGTCTTAAAATATGTCCTCATGAATACATATAACATACTATTCTGTTTGAGACTTCTTTTTCCTAAGGTGCTCAGAAAATTCTTCTTGTTGCCTTCGTGTAGATGACATACATTTTTCTAAGATTTCTTTGTAGCTATATTTTTCACATTGTTGCTTTTGTTTATGGTGTGTTTTCTATTACATGGTCTGAGTATTGTCGATTCTTCCAGACCAGTCTCTTGTTTTTGCTGTGTTGATTTTTTTTATGCCAGCTTTCTGAATTTAGTTATATGTGTTAATAGTTTCTGTGCCTGTTTCCTAAGAATTTTAATTCGAGGATCAAATTCTTACCATGATAGTTTGCTTTTCAATATTGCTGAGTTTTATTCATTTTGCATTGGTGCATGTAACTCTGTGCTGGCATTGTGTTCTTATGATATTTTTTTCTAGTTCTTAAATTAGTAGACTTTTTTTAAAAAGTTGTTTTAACTGACAGATACTTACTTTATGTTTTGTTGTTTCTGCTATACAACAGGATGAATCAGTGCTACATATGCATATTCCTCCTGCTTTTTGAAACTCCCTACCAGGCCCTCATCTCAGGCCTCTAGGCTGTCACCCAGCACCAGGCGGAGCTCCTTGTATCATATAGCAGTTTCCTGCCAGCTATCTTTTGTACACATGGAACTATATATTTGTAGTGCCTTGCTCTCAATTCATCCTTCCCATGCCTTCCCTTGCTATGTCCACAGGTCCATTCTCTATATCTGTGTCACTATTCCTGCCCTTCAAATAGGTTCATGAGTACCATTCCTACTTTCCATGTATATGCATTTGCTGGAGTCCAGCCCCAGTGGATCCAGGGAATTCAAAGCGGGAATGGAGTCGGCGTCCTAGGAAAAAATTTAATTACAGATATATAGAGAGATTAGAAACAGTGTAGTAAGAAATATTGGAAGAGAAAAAGATGCTGAATAACTTGGTTTATGTGGGATACCAATAAAGCTTCGAGACAAGAAGCTTGCACCACCTACATAGGCCACTGGCACCCACTTGAATATCAGAAGGTGCCCCCCTTGGGCTCCTTCTCACGTGGAACTTAAATGCCAGGGCAAAATTAGCAGGCATCATGGGCACCCATGCTCCAGATGGGAATTTTGCCAGAAAAGGGGAGAAAAGAATGCCATGGGGGAGCCCAGCATCGGTGCAAGACTCACAACTTTATTTTCAAAATCAGCTTATATACCTCCAAGTTGTACATAAAGAAATAATGGAATATGCAGAGTTATGCAGGGGCAGCAGTCCTGACCCTCATTGAGACTAGGCTTTCTTTTTGCATACCTTCCCGTATTCAAAAGATCTCAGGTGGTGTACATTATCTTCTGGCCAAGAGGCCTGTTAACATTTTTATGGCTCTCTTCCTAGATAAATCTCTATCAACCAGAAAACTCTTTTCCCCTAGAAGTGTTTTTTCTTTACTCTGCATCACTTTCAAAGTACTAAATAAAGTTATATTCCTGTAGAACAAAGGCGCAGTGGGTTACAACAAAGAAAGTACTTAACTCAAAGATCTAATGTTGCTAATACCAGGTCTATTACCTTTTTTTTTTCTATATACCAACTATATCTATAAATAAAAGATATGAAAATTTGGCTGCAAGTATTGGCTCAACAAATGAAACCTTTAATCAGTCATATTCTAGTGATTTTGACTCTTCCTAAGCCCCTATATTCCTAGGATATTTTAAGCTTCCTGTGCCTCTCTTGGTCAGGAGGCTGCAAATAATCACATGCGCAGCTGTAAGAGTTTGGCAGGCAGGCTAGAAAGCCATCTGAGAGGTTTTTGGACTGAAACACTCTTATTATGCCCAGGAGATTTATTACTAAAAGCGCTAACCTTTTCCAGAAAAAGGTGGTTGGGGACAGCCCCTTGTCAATGTCAGAAGCCTAGGTTTAAAGCATAACATAGTAAAGCAGGCAGACTCTGGTTTTTGGGGGTGGATGCTCAGGGAATTCCAGGGGGAACCCCTGAAGCCTGATCACGCCATTGCATTTTGTTAGGCTTTCTTCCTCATGACCTTTGCCACAGGCACGATTCCTCAAACTGGCTCCCGGCATGCATTAATATACATTACTTTTGTAACTTCTTTCGCAATGTAAACAGGCCGTAAATGCATCCACCTCACTACAAGTGACTTAAATTCGTTCCTTTTTATGGCTAATATTCTATTGTATGTGGCTACCACAACTTCGTTATCCAGTCATCTGTCAGTTACAGTCTACTTTGCTTCCATGTCCTGTCTATTGTAAGTAGTGCTGCAATGAACATTGGATACAGGTGTCTTTTCAGTTCTTCTGTCAGTGTAAATGCCCAGTATTTCTATTGCTGTGCCATAGGGTTGTTTTAATCCTAGTTTTAAAGGAACCTCCCTAGTGTTCTCCATAGTGGCTATATCAATTTCCCTTCCCCCGTTTTCTCTAAACTCTCCCCAGCATTTGCTGCTTGTACAAATTTTGATTATGACCATTCTGACCTGTATGAGGTGTCACCTCATTGTAATTTTGATGTGCATTTCTTTCATGATGAGTGATGTAGCTCCTCTTTTCATGTGTTTATGTGTTCGTTACCCCTCTGTATTTCTTTTTTAAAAGAACAGATATAGGATTGGAGAAAATTCAGCAGATAGTATAGAGAGGACCCATACAGCCACTCTCTTCCTCCACTTGGTATCTTCTATTATTATTATCTTGTATTGGTTACAACTTCTTTTTTTACAATTGACTAACTAATGTCAATATGTTATTATTAACTATTAGCCATTGTTTACAATACATTTTACTTTTTGTGTTTTACAGTTCTTAATGTTTGACTGATGCATGATATTATCAACTCAGCCAACACGGTGTCATGCAGAGGAGTGTAAAGGCCCTAAGGATCTCCCATGCTCCATCTGTTCATCCCTCCAAACCTCACTTGGAACCCCTGACAACTACTTAAAGTGTTACTCTTTCTAAAGATTTGCATTTTCCAGAATGTAACATTGATGGGATCACACAGGATGTAGGCTTTTTATACTAGCTCCTTCTGCTCATCAATATACATTGAATTGTCTCTATATCTTTTTATGGTTTGAAATGTTTTCTTCCAGGACTGAACAGCTTTCCATGAAGCTTACCACAGTTTGTTTACCCACTCATCTACTGAAGGTCATCTTTGTTGATTTTAGTTTTTGGCAGCTATGACTAATTCTTCTATTAAAATTTGGTTGAAGGTTTTTGGATGGGCTTAAGGTTTTGGCTCTTTTGAGTAAATACCTTAACGTTCATTTGTTAGATCATATGATAAGAGTATATTTTGCTTAAAAGAATTTGCCAGACAGTTTCAAAAGTATCAGTATCACTGCATTCCCTTTAGCAATGAATTCATTTCCAATAGTTTGCCAGTTTCCTCTTCATTTATTTGGACTTCTGTGTTTCTGGTTTGTTCCTCTTTTTGTGTAGTATTTCTCTGCCTTTTCCATTATTATTATTTTAGTTATCGTGTTTTAGGTCTCCTTTATCCAAGCTTCAAGGCTGAATTCTTCCTTCCTTTTTGTTTCTGCCCTCTAAGGTTGTTCCAGTGGTTTGTGTAAGATTCTTATACGGTGAGATTTCTGCTGAGTTTTTGTTTCTTTGTTTGCTTTTTCCTCTGATGGAGGAAAGGCTGAGTAGGTGGTAATTCTGTCTGCTGATGATCGGGTTTGTATTTTCTTTTTCTTTGTTGTTTAGATGAGGCGTCCTGCACAGGGTGCTAATACTGGTTTGGTGATGCCGGGTCTTGTATTCCAGTGGTTTCGTTTGTGTCAGTTCTCACTATTTGATATCCTAGGGTTAGTTCTCTGGTAGTCTAGGATCTTGGAGCCATGGACCCATTCTAAAGGCTCAGGGCTTGACCTTGAGTTTGCATGGGTCTATATATTCTTTTCTCCTGGTCATGTACTCCTGTCCACTCTCAGCTGGTATTCTGCATGCACTTCTGTGTCTGAAGGTGTATTCCTGATGCATCCATGGAGAGAGATGTATTCCACGTCCACCAACTCCTCTTGCCATCTTGTTCCTCCTGGGCAAGATTCGTGAGAGTCCCTTGGACTGCAAGGAGATCTAATTAGTCAATTCTAAAGGATATCAGTCTTGAACATGCATTGGAAGGACTGATGCTGAAGCTGAAGCTCCAGTACTTTGGAGACCTGATATGAAGAACTGACTCGTTGGAAAAGACCCCGATGCTGGGAAAGATTGAAGGCAGGAAGAAAAGGGAAGGGCAGAGGATGAAATGGTTGGACAGCATCACCTACTGAATGGACATGAATTTGAGCAAGCTCTGGGAATTGGAGATGGACAGGGAAGCTTGGTGTGCTGCAGTCCATGGGGTTGCAAAGAGTCAGATATTACCGAGAGACTGAACAAAACAGATGAGTCATCAAATTATTCTTGTCATTCCTATATTTTCTGGATGAGTTGAAGCCTTCCCTTGCCGCAAGGCTGATTCCCTTACAGTGGCAAAGAAAGTGTGAGAAAATGTGTTCTCTGCTTGGTTTATGAAGTGTGATCCAGGCACACGTTTCCCTGGGCAAAGTATATAAGCTTTAACCAAAACCTTGCAGGCTTCTTGAAATTATCATTGTCCCTATGACCCACAAACTTCAGGGAGGATTGACAGAAACAATACAAAAACTGCACTCTAGCAATATAGAAAATAAGAAATTTTGGCTTAATGAATTATAAATATGATGATAATTTTCCTGCTTTGTGAAAGATTACTGTCTTTTAAAAATCTTTCCTTTTCTAGATATAAGGAAATTTTTTAACACAGCAATTTGATAAATTGTACCTTTGTCATTAGAACTGAAATATTAATTTTTCTCTCTCTACCGTATCACTCCAGAAATTAGAAACTCTCTGTGTTCTTATTTTCTTAGGAAAATATTTATTATTCAAAAGTTCAGTAAGAATCTGTTCTTATTGTGGGACACAAGTGGAAACATTGATTATACTACCGAGACTTTGAGTGAAATGTCATATTTGACAGACATAGGTAGACTTGGATATGACCAGATAATTTGAGGAAACTAAGGTTAACCATCAGTTCAGTTCAGTTCAGTTGCTCAGTCGTGTCCAACTATTTGCAGCCGCATGAATTGCAGCATGCCAGGCCTCCCAGTCCATCACCAACTCCCAGAGTCAATGAAACTCAGGTCCATCTTGTTGGTGATGCCATCCAGCCATCTCATCCTCTGCCATCCCCTTCTGATCCTGCCCCCCAAATCCCTCCCAGCATAAGACTCTTTTCCAATAAGTCAGCTCTCCACCTGAGATGGCCAAAGTATTGGAGTTTCAGCTTTAGCTTCAGTCCTTCCAAAGAACACACAGGACTGATCTCCTATAGAATGGACTGGTTGGATCTCCTTGCAGTCCAAGGGATTCTCAAGAGTCTTCTCCAACACCATAGTTCAAAATTCTTCTGCACTCAGCTTTCTTCACAATCCAATTCATACATCCACACATGACCACTGGAAAAAATCATAGCCTTGACTAGACGGACCTTTGTTGGCAAAGTAATATCTCTGGTTTTAAATATGCTATCTAGGTTGGTCATAACTTTCTTTCCAGGGAGTAAGCATCTTTTGATATCATGGCTGCAGTCACCATCTGCAGAGATTTTGAAGCCCAGAAAAATAAAGTCAGCCACTATTTCCGCTGTTTCCCCATCTATCTGACATGAAGTGATGGGACCGGATACTATGATCTTAGTTTTCTGAATGTTGAGCTTTAAGCCAGTTTTTCACTCTCTTCTTTCACTTTCATGAAAAGGCTCTTTAGTTCTTCTTCACTTTCTGCCATAAGGGTGGCATCATCTGCATATCTAAGGTTAGAGATATTTCTCCTGGCAGTCTTGATTCCAGCTTGTGCTTCTTCCAGCCTAGCATTTCTCATGATGTACTCTACATATAAGTTAAAAAAGCAGGGTGCAATCTACAGTCTTGAGGTACTCCTTTTCCTATTTGGAATCAGTCTGTTGTTCCATGTCCAGTTTTAACTGTTGCTTCCTGACCTGACCTACATACACTTTCTTAAGAGGCAGGTCAGGTGGTCTGGTATTCTCATCTCTTTGAGAGTTTTCCACAGTTTATTGTGATCCACACAGTCAAAGGCTTTGGCATAGTCAATAAAGCAGAAATAGATGTTTTTCTGGAACTCTCTTGCATTTTCCATGATCCAGCGGATGCTGCCAATTTGATCTCTGGTTCTTCTGCCTTTTCTAAAACCAGCTTGAACATCTGGAAGTTCACGGTTCACTTATTGCTGAAGCCTGGCTTGGAGAACTTTAAGCATTGCTTTGCTAGCATGTGAGATCAGTGCAATTGTGTGGTAGTTTGAGCATTCTTTGGCATTGCCTATCTTTGGGATTAGAACGAAAACTGATCTTTTCCAGTCCTGTGGCCACTGCTGAGTTTTCCATGTTTGCCTGAATATTGAGTCCAGCACTTTCACAGCGTCATCTTTCAGGATTTGAAATAGCTCAACTGGAATTCCATCACCTTGACTAGGTTTGTTCGTACTGATGCTTCCTAAAGCCACCTTGACTTCACATTCCAGGATATCTGGCTCTAGGTGAGTGATCATACCATAGTGACTATCTGGGTCATGAAGATCTTTTGGTCGTGAAGATCTTTTTTGTATAGTTCTTCTGTGTATTCTTGCCACCTCTTCTTAATATCTTCTGCTTCTGTTAAGTCCCTATAATTTCTGTCCTGTATTGAGCCCATCTTTGCATGAAATATTCCCTTGGTATCTCTAATTTTCTTGAAGAGATCTCTAGTCTTTCCCATTTATTCTTTTCCTTTATTTCTTTGCATTGATCGCTGAGGAAGACTTCCTTGTCTCTCCTTGCTATACTTTGGAATTCTGCATTTGAATGGGTGTATCTTTCCTTTTCTCCTTTGCTTTTCCCTTCCTATCTTTTCACAGTTATTTCTAAGGCCTTCTCAGACAGCCATTGCTTTTTTGCATTTCTTTCCCTATTCCCTCTCTTACTCTGAGGTAGACACTGGCACCTTCCCTGTCTCCCCAGAAGAATGGAGGAAGGAGTGATAAGTCCCTCTCCAAAGAGTCTGGGATCCTCCCTTCTGCTGCCACTTGGCTGTACCATCACAACCAAGTTCTAACCTGTCCTCTCAGACCCCGCCCACCTTTCCTGAGTTTGGCGAGGAGGAAGTGCTGAACACAGGGGAGAGTCCTGATTCGCCAGTGTGTGTGTGTGTGTGTGTGTGTGTGTGTGTGTGTGTGTGTGTGTGTCTGTCTGTCTGTCTGTCTGTCTGTCTGTCTGTCTGTCTATCTGTCTGTCTGTGACCCTGTGACTCTGGAGAAGGAGAGGAGGGAGCGTTCAGCCTCCCACCTAAGGGTCGTGGGACTCCCCCCCCCTCCACCTTCTGTAAGCAAGTTCTAACGTCCCCCCTCAGACCGCAGCCTCTCTTCCCCGTGTTTTGCCGGGAGGAAGCGCTGACCACAGGGGAGGGTCCTGATTGGCCCGTGTGTTGGGAAGGATGGTCCTCACCCTCGCTCATCCTGAGCCTTGACATCCTCCCTGTACTGCTTGACATCCTTCCTGTACTGACCAGCTACCAAGCCCTCAGACCGAGGTCCCCACCCGAGAATGCAGTGAGGGAACCGCTCAGCATTTAGAGTTGTCCGGATGCTACCCAGATGTTCCCCAGTCAGTTCACAGTGGATGGGGTTAGGCGTGGCTACCTTTCTGGGGTGTGGAGACCCTCAGTTCCTCCGAGGTTCCATCCGTCACTGCACAGAGTCCAGGGCTTTCCATCTACTGAGCAGAATTGGAGTCCACCAGCCCCGGACCGGAGTCTTCCTCTCAGAGACCACCTGGGTAAAGCAGATGGACACAGAGCTTAAGATGCAGGCCTGGATCTTCCAGGGGAGAGCAGTGGTGGGGTGGCCGGGGGTTGTCAGGCCCCCTCTTCAGAGGGAAAGGGCTTGGTCGTGCCAGACTTCTGTCCTGGCACTTGTAACTCACAGCACCTCACACTTTGACATCTGCTGAGACCTGGGTCTCCTTCCTCTGGGCACCCTACATTGTAGTTCTTAAAGATCACAGCAGCTCTTGAAGATGGCATCTCACCCACAGCGTGTATAGGAGGCACTCACTTCTTGTCACGAGCTTCTGTGTTCCAGGCAGACAGCAGAGGCAGCGCCAGGGTGGGCAGTGTTTCGTGGGAGCTTCTGCAGGATTGGCATTTGGACCTTTCCTTGAATCTTAGCAGATCCTGTGAAAACACTGTGCTGAGCTGAGTCTATGAGTCTCCTTCTGAGGCTCAGATTTTCCCAGGCAATTATATGATAGTTTGAATATTCTTTGGCATTGTACTTCTCTGAGATGGAATGAAAACTGACTTTTTCCAGTCCTGTGTCCTCTGCTGAGTGGTCCAAATTTGCTGGCATATTGAATGAAGTACTTTAACAACATAATCATTTAGGGTTTGAAAGAGCTCAGCTGGAATTCCATCACCTCCACTAGCTTTTTTCCTAGGAATGCTTCCTAAGGCCCCCTTGACTTTGCACTCGTGGATGTCTGGCTCTAAGGCAGGTATGACAACATTGCTGTTATCTGGGTCATTAAGACCTTTGTTGAACAGTTCTGTTTATCCTTGCCACCTCTTAAAATCTTTTCCTTCTGTTCTGTCCCTATAGTTTCTGTCCTTTATTCTGCTCATCTTTGCATGAAATGTTCCCTTGTCATCTCTAATTTTCTTGAAGAGAACTCTAGTATTTCCCATTCTATTTTTTGCCTCTATTTCTTTGCATTGTTCACTGAAGAATCCTTTTTTATTTCTCCTTGCTGTTCCTTGGAAATCTGCATTCAGATTGGTATATCTTTCATTTTTTCTTTGCCTTTTGCTTCCCTTTGTTCTCAGGTATTTGTAAGACCTCCACAGAGAACCATTTAGCCTTTTTCATTTTTTTTTTTCTTGTGGATGGTTTTGGTTACCACCTCCTAGACCTTGTTCTGAACCTCCATCTTTAGTTTTTCAGGCAGTCTTCCTACCAGATCATATCTCTTGAAACTATTCCTCACCTCCACCATATAATCATAAGGAACTTGATTTAGGTCATATCTGAATGGCCTAGTGATTTTCTCTACTTTCTTCAATTTAAGTCTGTATTTTGTAGTAAGGAGCTTATGATCTGAGCCAGGGTGAGCTCCAGGTCTTGTTTTTGCAGACTGTGTAGAGCTTCTCCATCTTCAGCTGCAAGTTATTCCTTTACTTCCTTCTTTTCCATTCCAGTCCCCCATAATGGAAAAGATATTTGGGGGGAATGTTAGTTATAAAAGGTGATGTACATCTTCATAGCACCATTGGACTCTAGCTTCTTTGGCATCTGTGGTTGGAGCATAGACTTGGATTACTCTAATGCTGAATGTTTCACCTTGGAAATGAACCAAGATTATTCTGTCCTTGTTAACACTGCACCCAAGTACTGCAGTTCTTACTCCTTTTTTTTTTTTTTTTTTTTTTGCTATCAGGCTACTTGATTTCTTCTAATGGATTTTTGCCCACAGATACAATGGTAATCTCAATTAAATTTGGCCATTTCCATCCATGTTAGTTGTCTGATTTCTAAAATGTTGATGGTCGCTCTTGCCATCTCCTGTTTGGCCAATTTCCATTGATTCATATACCTAACATTCAAGGTTCCTATGTAGTACTGTTCTTAACAGCATCAGACTTTACTTTTACCACCAGACACATCCACAACTGAGCATCTTTTTGACTTTGGCCCAGTCTCTTCATTCTTTCTGGAGATATTTCTGGGCTCTTCCCCAGTAGCATATTAGACACTTACTGACCTGGTGGGCTCATCTCCTGGTATCATATATTTTTGTCTTTTCATACTGTTCATGGGGTTCTCAAGGCAAGAATACTGAAGTGATTTGCTATTTTCCTCTCCAGTGGACCACTTCTGTAACTGGGACGAATGCCTGAAATATAATATTGAATGGGAAAAGCAATGTTCAGTTCAGTTCAGTCACTCGATCATGTCTGACAATTTGTGACCCCATGGACTACAGCATGCCAGCCTTCCCTGTTCATCACCAGCTCCTGGAGCTTACTGACATTCATGTCTATCCAGTCACTGATGCCATCCAACAATCTCATCCTCTGTCATCCCCTTCTCTTGCTGCCCTCAATCTTTCCTAGCATCAGGGTCTTTTCCAATGTGTCAGATCTTCACATCAGGTGGCCAAAATATTGGCGTTTCAGCTTCAACATCAGTCTTTTTGATGACTATTCAGAACGGATTTCCTTTAGAATGAATTGGGTGGATCTCCTTGTTGTCCAAGGGACTCTCAAGAGTCTTCTCCAACACCACAGTTCAAAAGCATCAATTCATTGGCACTCAGCTTTCTTTATAGTTCAAGTCTCATATTTACACATGACCACTGGAAAAACCGGAGCTTTAACTAGACAGATATTTGCTGGCAAAGCAATGTCTCTGCTTTTTAACATGCTGTCTAGGTTGGTCATAGCTTTTCTTCCAAGGAGCAAGTGTCTTTTAATTTGATGGCTGCAGTCACCATCTGCAGTAATTTTGGAGCCCCAAAATATAAAGTCTCTCACTGTTTCTATTGTTTCCCCATCTATATGCCATGAAGTGATGGGACCAGATGCCATTAATCTTAGTTTTGTGAATGTTGAATTTTAAGCCATTTTTTTCTCTTTCCTCTTCCACTTTCATCAAGAGGCTCTTTAGTTCTTCTTCACTTTCTGCCATAAGGTTGGTGTCATCTGCATATCTGAGGTTACTGATATTTCTCCCAGCAATCTTGACTCCAGCTTGTGCTTCACCCAGCCTGGCATTTCACATAATATTCTTTGGATATAAGTTAAATAAGCACAGGGATAATATACAGCCTTGACATCATCTTTTAGGACTTGAAATTGCTCAACTGGAATTCTATCACTTCCACTAGCTTTATTCATAGTGATAGTGCTGACCCATGCTTCTGCTGGAGACTCCTGGACACTTACAGCTACCAGACAAAAGATGGTGGTGTAGAAGGATGTATGCTCATCTTCTCCTGCAAGAACTCCATAGTTATTACTAGCTGCTGAACAACCATCGACAGGAGGATGTTGGATCCCACCAAAAAAAGATACCCCACATCCAAGGGCAAAGGAGAAGCCCCAACATGTTGGCAGGAGGGGCACAATCATGTTATAATCAAACCCAGTACCTGCCAGAGACACTCGGATAGCTCAAATAAAATGTTTTGTGCACCACAGAGACTGAGCCAGATCTGCCTTTGAGTGTTTGTCTCCTGTGAAGGTATGGGTCAGCAGTGGCCTGCCACAGGGTCAGGGGCTCTGGGTGCAACAGACCTGGGTATGCAATAAGCTCTCTTAGAGGAGGTCACCATTATCCCCACTATAGAGCCACCAGAACTTACACAGGACTGGGGAAACAGACTCTTGGAGGGCACAAACAGAATCTTATGCATACCAGGACCCAGGAGAAAGGAGCAGTGATATCACAAGAGGCTGACTCAGACTTGCCCATGATTGCCCAGGAGTCTCTGGCTGAGGCTTTGGTTGGTGGTGGTGTTTTGAAGTTGCCATTATCTTCATTACCTCCACCATCGTTTGGCCTCAGGTCAAAGAACAGGGAGGGAACACAGCCCCATCAGAGAACTGGATTAAAAATTTACTGAGCATGGCCCTGCCTATCAGAACAAGACCTAGTTTCCCCCTCAGTCAATCTCTCCCATCAGGAAGCTTCCATAAGCCTCTTAGCCATCAGAGGGCAGACAGAATGAAAACTACAATCACAGAAAACTAATCAAACTGATCACATGGACCACAGCCTTGTCTATCTCAATGAAACTATGAACCATGGCATGTAAGGATACCCAAGACTGATGGGTCATCGTGGAGGGTTCTGACAAAACATGGTCCATGGGAGAAGGGAATGGCAAACCACTTCAGTATTCTTGCCTTGAGAACCCCATGAACAGTATGAAAAAGCCATATATATAAATATAAAATATGCTTTATTTTCTATATTAAGTCAAAATAGAAGTAATCTGTAGTGATCAGTCAGGAGAGTAATTCCTTTGGAAGATGGATGTTTTTCAGTGGGAAGGGCCATGATGGAGGTATCTGGGATGCTGATAACATGTATTTCTTGATCTATGTGGTTCTTCCTTTGTAAAAACTCACTATCCACTTAAGGTTTTTGTACGTCTGTGTATTATACTATGTATTTCAACCAAAAGTTTAAAAATTGTACAATATTTAGGTACTCCTCTTGCAGTCCAGTGACTAGAACTCTGCACTTCCACTTTGGGTGACACAGGTTCAATCCTTGGTCAGGGAACTAGGATCCCACATGTTGTGGGTGTGGTGTGGCAAAAAAAAAAAAAATTGTATCCTATTTATTAGTCTATTCAATTGCTTTCTTAGAATAGTTTTGGCATTTTGCATTTGTCTTTCATAAATAATATAGCTTGACAAATATATGAGTATTGGTAGTATTATCTTTTTACTTTTACTGTTATGTGTCTCCTCAGTTATTTCTTTTCTTGTATTATTCAATTTTATATTACTTCACAATTTTATCTTTTTAAAACTAATTTTGCCATCCTAGAATTAACTGTCTATGACTAGTTTGAGTTGTTTTGGGCAGTAGTTTTAAGTTTAGTTGTTATGCTTTCACTTTCTATTTTTATAATCTTTTTTGTGTTAAAATTAGGAGTTAGCATTTGAATTATTATGTTAACTTTTTGTAACATACTGTCTTTATATGTTACATATTACAGAACATTGAAATGAATCTTATTTGTAGAGTGTTACAACTCTGTAAAGAATATGTGCTGAATTCATTTTAGAGTGACCAAGATTGCCTTAATTTTCCCCTGAGCTGAACTAACTTTAGACAGGCTTCTACATACCTATAGGCCCCTGATTTTTCTGTTCTTAGAGCATTAACTTTAGAAAATTTGCAATTATACATTCTTTCTCTTCTCCTTTAGAGATAACTCTTCTTTCCAGTTTTCCAGCTCACAATATCTTTCTCAAGGAAATGGGAGTCATCTGTTTGAAATAATCTTGGATGGGAGGGTAAGAACCTAACTTCATAGGTGGAGTAATCATGTTGAACAACCTCTCCATAATGTCCTCCAGTACTAAACTAGTAGTTCACTCCAACACTCAAAAAATCTCCTGCCTTTTGTTTCAGGGCAATTAAATTCAATCTGTCTCCCCTATTGTGCTAGTTTTGACCCAGTTTCCATGGCATTGGGTAAGATCTTCCTTGCCAGTTTAACTTGTCCAATGCAATTGTGTTTTGACAAGAAAGATCACTAGTTGGTTAATGTCATGATCTGGATCCTGGTGTGCATAAGATTTTGTTTGTGCCCTCCAAGAGTCTGTTTCCCCAGTTCTGTGTAAGTTCTGGTGGCTCGATAGTAGGGTTAAAGATGATCTCCTCTAAGAGGGCTTATGCCATACCCAGGTCTGTTGCACCCAGAGTCCCTGACCCTGTGGCAGGCCACTGCTGACCCATACCTCTGCAGGAGACACTCAAAGACACTGACAAGAATTTCTAGACATGAAGCAGATTGAGAGAAGAATGAAGTTTATTAGAGTGGGAGACACTGTTAGAACAGTCGGCCAGCTCAAGGGAGAACCAACGTTGAGCGGGGGTCCTTAGTCCACTTTTATACCCAGGGTACAAGGAGTGCGATAGGGATCTTGTGGGTCATTTGCTGATTGGATGAGGCACATATACTGGGTGGAGGGAAGAGTAAGGCAAATACCTTCTCCCCATGGAGTAAGAGGGGAGACAGGTTATACTGTTCAGGAGGACCTGAAATTCATTAATAGTTGCAACATAGGGGAGGGAAGGATGATAAAGGCTTGGTTTTTCGGTTCCTGCATTCTAAGACCCTCCTTGGTTTTATCTGCTTTTTTGTCCTTGGGTCACCACAGTTAATTTTTAATCCTCCATGGTTATCCATTAGGTCTTCTTCTCCTGTGCCTTTTGAATATATTGTAATCACTTTGCTGGATCACTTTGCTATTATACCCTTTGACTTTAGCTCCTCGTTGCTTTTCCTGTGACTCTACAAAAGAACTTGGCATCCAGACCTGGATAGGATGAATATTTTGGTGCCAGACTGCCGTCTTCTTGGTCAGCTGCTTTCCGAATAAAGTTGTTTTCCTTGCCTCAATACCTTGTCAATCGGATTCATTGGCCTGTCGTGTGGTGAGCAGAGCAAGCTTGGACTGGGACTCAGTAACAAAGAGAGATTTCAGAGAAAAAGTTTTTAATGTACTTATCCCAAGGTTATATAAGTACATTTTTATAAATGTATATACAAACTTACATACGTTTTACAAATGTATATAAGTACATTTTTTATACTCTTGCCTAAAATAGCATTTTACTTTTCTATTTTGAAGACACCTGAACTTCAAAGGACAATTATGGCTGAATTCCAACCCTCTAACTAACTGCCATGTATTTTGTTCCTAAAACAGATGAATTGCTACCATTAGCTGCAGAATCAAAACTCTATTGAAAATAGAAAAGTAGGAAAATCAAAAAGTGATCTCAAATTAAAATAAAATTGCTCATAGTTAAAGTAATAAACTTGATTTTTTGCTTTTCTGAGGTTTTCATCCTCACTTCCAATGAGTTGTTTGGTTTTGTGTTTTTGAATTAGTTTTTTAAGGAAATGGAGTCAGTAAGAGTAAAAACATATCTCAGCTCTGGGCTCAACTCTGTCCCTGAAACTGATGTCAAAACACAGCCTCTGTGCACTGGTGCCAAATCGAATCTTGGAGACAGGATTTGGGTAAGTTAGAAAGTTCCGTTCAGTCGCTCAGTCATATCCAACTGTTTGCAACCCCCTGGACTTCAGTGCACCAGTCCTCTCTGTCCATCACCAACTCCCAGAGTCTATACAAACTCAGTCGGTGATGCCATCCAACTATCTCATCCTCTGTCATCCCCTTCTCCCACCTTCAATCTTTCCCACCACCAGGGTCTTTTCAAATGAATCAGCTCTTCTCATCAGGTGGCCAAACTATTAGCATTTCAGCATCAACATCAGTCCTTCCAATGAACATTCAGGACAGATTTCCCTTAGGATGGACTGGTTGGATCTCCTTGCAGACCAAGGGACACTCAAGAGTCTTCTCCAACACCACAGTTCAAAAGCATCAATTCTTCAGTGCTCAGCTTTCTTTATAGTCCAACTCTCACATCTATACATGACTACTGGAAAAACCATAGCCGTGACTAGACAGACCATTGTTGGCAAAGTAATATCCCTGCTTTTTAATATGCTTTCTAGGTTGGTCATGGCCTTCTTGCCGAGAAGTAAACATCTTTTAATTTAATGGCTGCATTTACCATCTGCAGTGATTTTGATCACCCAAAAAATAAAGTCTGACACTGTTTCCTCTGTTTCCCCATCTATTTGCCATGAAGTGATGGGACAGGATGCCATGATCTTAGTTTTCTGAATGTTGAGCTTTAAGCCAACTTATTCCCTCTCCTCTTTCACTTTCATCATGAGGCTGTTTGGTTCTTCTTCATTTTCTGGCATAAGGGTGGTGTCATTTGCATATTGGAGGTTAGTGATAATTCTCCCAAGAATGTTGATTCCAGCTTGTGCTTCCTCCAGCACAGCATTTCTCATCATGTACTCTGCATAAAAGTTAAATAAGCAGGGTGACAATATACAGCCTTGACGTACTCCTTTCCCTATTTGGAATCAGTCTGTTGTTCCATGTCCAGTTCTAACTTGCTTCCTGACCTACATACAGATTTCTCAAGAGACAGGTCAGGTGGGCTTGTATTCCGATCTCTTTCAGAATTCCCCACAGTTTATTGTGATCCACAAAAGGCTTTGGCATAGTCAAGAATGCAGAAATAGATGTTTTTGGGGAAATCTTTTGCTTTTTTGATGATGCAGCAGATGTTGGCAATTTGATCTCTGGTTCCTCTGCCTTTTCTAAAACCAGCTTGAACATCTGGAAGTTTGTGGTTCATGTATTGTTGAAGCCTGGCTTGGAGAATTTTGAGCATAACTTTACTAGCGTGTGAGATGAGTGCAATTGTGTGGTAGTTTGAACATTCTTTGACATTGCCTTTCTTAGGGATTGGAATGAACACTGAGCTTTTCCAGTCTTGTGGCTGCTGCTGAGTTTTCTCCAAATTTGCTCGCTTATTGAGTACAGCACTTTCACAGCATCATCTTTTAGGATTTGAAATAGTTCAACTGGAATTCCTTCACCTCCACTAGCTTTGTTCATAGTGCTGCTTCCTAAGGCCCACTTGACTTCACACTCCAGGATGTCTGACTCTAAGTGTGTAATCACACCATCATGATTATCTGGGTCATGAAGATCTTTTTTGTACAGTTTTTCTGTGTATTCTTGCCACCTCTACTTAATATCTTCTGCTTGTGTTAGGTCCATACCATTTCCATCCTTTATTGAGCCCATCTTTGCATGAAATGTGCCCTTGGTATCTCTAATTTTCTTGAAGAGATCTCTAGTCTTTCCTATTCTATTGTTTTCCTCTATTTCTTTGCACTGATCGCTGAAGAAAGCTTTGTGATCTCTCCTTGCTATTCTTTGGAACGCTGCATTAAAATGGGTATATCTTTCCTTTTCTCCTTTGCCTTTCGCTTCTCGTCTTTTCCCAGCTATTGGTAAGGCCTCCTCAGAGAGCCATTTTGCTTTTTTGCATGTCTTTTTCTGGGAATGTTCTTTATCCCTGTCTCCTGTACAATGTCATGAACCTCTGTCCATAGTTCATCAGGCGCTCTGTCTATCAGATCTAGTCCCTTCAATCTATTTCTCACTTCCACACTATAATTGTCAGGGATTTTATTTAGGTCATACCTGAATGGCCTAGAGTTTTTCCCTACTTACTTCAAGTTACATCAGAATTTGGCAATAAGGAGTTCATGATGTGAGCCATAGTCAGCTCCCAGTCTTCTTTTTGCTGATGGTACACAGGTTTTTCACCTTTGGCTGCAAAGAATATAATCAATCTGATTTCGGTATTGACCATCTGGTGATGCCCATGTGTAGAGTCTTCTCTTGTGTTGTTGGAAGAGGGTGTTTGCTATGACCAGTGCATTCTCTTGGCAAAACTCTAGTAGCCTTTGCCCTGCTTCATTCTATACTCCAAAGTCAAATTTGCCTGTTACTCCAGGTGTTTACTTTTGCATTCTAGTCCCCTATAATGAAAAGGCCATCTTTTGGGGGTGTTAGTTCTAGAAGGTCTTGTTGGTCTTCATAGAACCATTTAGCTTCTGTTTCTTCACCATTACTGGTCAGGGCATAGACTTGGATTACTGTGATATTGGATGGTTTGCTTTGGAAACAAACAGATCATTCTGTTGTTTTTGTGATTGCATCCAAATATCCCATTTCAGACTCTTTTGTTGACTATGATGGTGACTCCATTTCTTCTAAGGGATTCTTGCCCACAGTAGTGGATATAATGGTCACCTGAGTTACATTCACCTATTCCAGTCCATTTAGTTCATTAATTGTTAAAATGTCAATGTTCACTCTTGCCATCTCCTGTTTGACCACATCCAATTTGCCTTGATTCATGGACCTAACATTCCAGGTTCCTATATAATATTGATCTTTACAGCATCAGACCTTGCCTCCATCATCAGTCACATCCACAAATGGGTATTGTTGTAGCTTTGACTCCATCTCTTCGTTCTTTCTGAAGTTGTTTCTCCACTGATCTCCAGTAGCATATTGGTAGAAAGGAGGCACAACGGAATAGGTTTATTGCTTTGCCAGGCAAAGGGGGCCAGAGCTGGCTTCTGCTTCAACAACTATGAGTTTCAACCCAGGAGGATGTGATGGGAAGTTTTATAGCAATAGTTTAAGGATAGAGTTTCAGAAGATTCAGGTGTGTGCTTGTACTCCTTTAATCTGGTCTCAGGTAACCTTGATGAGTTTCTCTAGTCCCTTTAATCTTCCCTTGGGTGGTTTCTTGGCTGCTCCTCCCTTGGTTAAGAACAGCTTGAATCCACCCTTTGGAACTCAGGGTAGGTCATAGAAGCTGGAGTCTGTTTTGTACAAGCAAGAAAATGGGAAAGAAAGGCTTCCATGCCCAGGAGCCCCACGAGGCCTTGCTGGGTTTCAAAACCTCAACACTTACCTGCCTAGAAGTGTAGGGGAAAAAATTGCCACCCCAAAATGTGTCTCTCTGTCATGAGGATTATTCAGTTTTTAAGAATCAAGTCTTAGGAAGTCTTTCTTTCTACATTCCTTTAATCTCCTAAAACAATTGAGATAGAGGGCCCAGTCCTGAAATAGAGCTATCACCAGAGATATCTGCAAATATGGGAAAGGTGTGGTGGGGGAGATTTTAGGCAGGACCTAGAGATAAGAGGCTACTCTGTGTCCCATGGTCTCTCCAGCCCAGCAAACATTTGTGTACAAAACACTTGCTTTTCCACCTCCATGTCAATTGCCTTCCTCCCCTTTGAAGTCACAATCCACCACCTCCAACATCTTCTTTGGTTGGTAACTGAAGATGATGTTTAAGGTGTGGGTTTTGGCTAATTTGGTGAGTTACTCAGATCTCCTGGATCTCTCCCATGTATCCATGTCATTAAATTTTGTTTGATTTTCTTCGATTAATCTGTCTCATATTAATTTAATTCTAGACCAACCAGCCAGAAGAACTGGGTTCAGAAAAGTTTTGTTTCTCCCTCAGAAAATGTATTGACTATCAGTCTAGCATTATCCAACTGTTAAGATGGGCTTCCCAGGTGGCATTAGTGGTAAAGAACCTGCCTGCCAGTGAAGCAGATGTAAGAGATGTGGGTTTGATCCCTGGGTTGGGAAGATCCCCTGGAGGAGGTTATGGCAACCCACTCCAGTATTCTTGCCTGGAGACTCCCATGGACAGAGGAGCCTGTGGGCTACAGTCCAGTCCATAGGTTCGCAAGGAGTGGGACACAGCTGAAGTGACCTTGCATGCTCACACAGTGATAACATGTAGCCGTTAGGTATATCTGAGATGTAATCTGAACCTTGGCAGTTTCAAATCCCTTTTGGAGGATTCTAGATCCCTCTGGTAGTTTTGGTACCAGCAGCATTAATTACACTTGGAAACTTGGTATAAATGCCAATTCCTGGCCTCTGTGTTCTAACAAACCCTCCAGGTGATTTGTGCTTGCTAAAGTTTGGCAGCTGTTGTATCATCCACACAGCTTTGGCTAACAGCAGTGTAGGAGGTATCTAGAAACTGCATTCTGGACCCCTTTGACTTTTCCTCAATTTGTCCATAATTGTCCACAATCCTAACCAGTTGTACATAGGGAAAGACAAACTTACTGACACAACGTCCTTACCAAATAAACCTCCTTTATCAGCCTAATCATCTTGAGCTTGAAGCCCTACTTTCCAAATTGGGAAAGGAGTACATCTAGGCTGTATATTGTCTCCCTGCTTATTTAACTTCCATGCAGAGTACATCATGGGAAATGCCAGGCTGGATGAAGCACAAACTGGAATCAAGATTACTGGGAGAAATATCAAAAGCCTCAGATACGCAGATGAAACTACCCTAATAGCAGAAAGCAAAGAGGAACTGAAGAGCTTCTTGTTGGTGAAAGAGGAGCATGAAAAAGCTGGCTTAAAACTCAATGTTTAAAAAACGAAGATCATGGCATCCAGTCCCATCACTTCATGGTAGATAGAGAAACAATAGAAACAGTGACAGACTTTATTTTTTTGGGTTCTAAAATCACTGTGGGTGGTGATTGCAGCCATGAAATTTAAAAAATGGTTACTCCTTGGACAAAAAACTACGACCAACCTAGACAACGTATTAAAAAGCAGACATTACTTTGCCAACAAAGGTTAGTATAGTCAAAGCATTGGCTTTTTCAACAGTCTTGTACAGATGTGAGAGCTGGACATAAAAAAGTTTGAGTGCCGAAGAACAGATGCCTTCAAATGGTGGTGCTGGAGAAGACTCTTGATAGTCCCTTCGACTGCAAGGAGATCAAACCAGTCAATCCTAATGGAAATCAACCTTGAATATTCATTGGAAGGACTGATGCTGAAGCTGAGACTCCGATACTTTGGCCACCTGATGTGAAGAGCTGACTCACTAGAAAAGACCCTGATGCTGGGAAAGATGGAAGGCAGGAGGAGAAGGGGCAACCGAAGCTAAGATGGTTGAATAACATCATCGACTTAATGGACATGAGTTCGTGCAAACTGGGAGATGGTGAAGAACAGGGAAGCCTGGTGTGCTGCAGTCCATGGGGTCATAAAGAGTTGGACACGACTGAGCAACTGAACAACAACTTTCTCCCTTGCCCACCCAAAACTCCCTGTTTCCTTCTTCAGTTCTGGACACTCCTTTCTAAATTCTAAATATAATACTGCAGCACCCAGGCTAAAAAAACCCATCCCCTGAATTACAGAATTTCAGATGGTTTGCACACTGGCCAGAGGAAACAAGGCACCTTGTGTAAGTTCAGCTGTTATTCGGCTAAGAAAGCGAAATTTATAGAAGTGAGATGACTACTAGAGCAGGGTTAAGGTGAAATGGCGAGCATCTTGGTTAATTTCATTGGCCCCTGTGTTTCCTAGTAAGATGCACATCTGCCAGGGACACTTTTCATCCTGATGTGTTCTTTTTAAGCAAACAGCTGAATGACTTCTATACTACTGCTCTATACTAGAAGCTTACATCACCGCACCAGAAGCAATGAACCAATGGTCAATACACTTCTGTTCAAGTGAATGCAAACAGAAAATGAATGCTTCCTTTTTTCTTAAATGTTACTCAGAGGAGTATATCATCAGCAAAGAGAAGCAGCAAGGTTGGTCTGTTATCAGGTATCCATGCATAATAATTCTGCTGCCAGATTTTCAGGGTCTAAGAGTGTTCCTCTGAACTATCATTTATCTATTTTCTAAAATATGGCATTTTCTTGTGCATTTCCTCTTTGAAAAATTTTCACATATATTAAAGACTTCATTCTTTGACTACCAAATATGCTAGATACATTTCTGGAGCTCACTTATCTTTTACATATATTTTGAATATGAAGCTGTTATTTATTAACTAGACAAATTTTTAATTTTCCCTTTATGTTTTTATATCTATTTTAAAATTTTACAAACATACTCTTAACCCAAGCAGTAGACAAATATTCACTTACACTAAGTTCTAGTCTTTCTTTAAGGTTTTTATATTTTATTTTTAAAAGTTTAAGGTGTACACCAAAGTGCACTTTTTTGTAAGGTGTGAGATGCTGTCCTAAATTTATTTTTTCCCTCAAATGTGTATTTACTTTCTTGATAACCATTTTAAAATGATCCCTCCCAATTCATTTGAAAGTCCATTGTTAAAATGGTCCACGTGCCTATTAATTCAGGCATATACCTAGACGTTTTCTTTTTTTTTTATACTCAAGTACTTACTTTTTTGTTTTGAAATATGGCAGAATAAGCCATCATTCATTCTTTGGTTTGGTTTGGTTTGTATATATATATATATATATATATATATATATACACACTAAAAACAGAATTAGGGGCTTCCTTGGGGGTCCAGTGGTTAAGGTTCGGTGCTTCCAATACAGGGAACACGAGTTTGATCCCTAGTCAGGGAGGTGAGATGCCACATGTCTTGTGGTATAGCCAAAATAAAAAAGAAAAGTCAGCAATATAGATAAAATCTTCCTTGAACATCACTACAAAGCCCCTTCCCTCCCTCAGATAGCTATAAATCAGCCAGATCTCTCCCATGGATTTCGTTTTGTCTTTACCATAAATCACATGGTGTTTTAAACTATAACTTGTGTGTACCATTTTGCATTTGTTGTTTTATTACTTAACAATCTACCTTGGTTATATTGACAAACTCGTACACCTATGTTAATCACAAACTTACATAATTATTGAAGAATATTTCTTGGTATGCTCTGGTTTTTGTCAATATCCACTTGATAGACATTTAGCTTTTATCCCATTTGTAATTACTACAAATATCAATGCAAATAAAGGAATAAAACATTTTTGTACTTACCTCCTATAGGACAACTCTCTAGTGTAAACACTCATAAAATAAGCACTTTTTAATTTTAAAATGTTCTAGTAATTGCTCTCCAAAGCAGTTTCAGAAACTTACTCTCCAATCAGCAAAGTATGACATTATTTCTTCTTCACAGTCTCTTCTCAATATTACTAAACTTATAAAATGTTTGTTTCTCCATTTTTTCACAGCAGTGGCCAACATTTTATTACTAGGAAAGTGGACATTAGAAAGTAATCTTATGCCAGATCACAGTTTCAGATGATTTAGTTTTCAGCATTACTATTCAGAGTATATTATCACTTAGAAGGCATTTCATGTATCAGCCAGGATGCACACTTCATTCTGTGCATAATTAAACTAATATCTAAGGCATAATATTGTTGACAGAGGAGAGTGGTCAACAGATTCTCAGTTAATGATTCTCAAATATGAAGCTTTTTGTTTGGATTTTTTAGTAACTTGCCCAATTTGAGTTAGTGTCAAATCAAGACAAAAATCTAAGATTTCTGATATTCAGAGCAAAACTGACTCTTTAAGAATGTTCATTTGTTTTGGGGGCTTGACCAGGGAGCACAGTGGTAAAGAATCTGCCTGCCAATGCAGAAGACTCAAGAGATGCGGGTTCAGTCCCTAGGTCGGGAAGACCCCCTGGAGTAAGAAATGGTGACCCACTCCAGTATTCTTGCCTGAAAAATCCCATGGATGGAGGAGCATGGCGGGCTACAGTCCATGGGATTGTAAAGAGCTGGACATGACTGAAGTGACCGAGCAGGAGCAAGCACACATGTACATATATGTTGCTTTTATATACATATGGACCTGAATATGTATTTGTAGAGATTTTTTCCTACATTATTATATAGCCTGAAAAGGAGGATACTAAAGTAGAGTTGGTAAGACGAAGGCACACAGAATCTTTGGTTTGACTTCTGGCTCTGTCACAGGTTTTGTGATGTTAGCAAACTTCACCTACATAATGTTTCATGCCATCCTATTATCATTGCAGAATGGTAGAAAGTCTTAATTGAGTGCCAATCATTGTCAAATGGGTTAGGTATAAAGTTTTTCCCATTCTCTTCCAGATTCAGTGTGCACATTCTACCAAGGTATTATTATTTCGTAAAAAAAAGAAAAGTTGCATTTTTTACTAAGTCATTTTTTTTTGGATTGATGCATATGCAGGGTACATCATAAGAAACACTGGACTGGAAGAAACACAAGCTGGAATCAAGACTGCTGGGAGAAATATCAATAACCTCAGATATGCAGATGACACCACCCTTATGGCAGAAAGTGAAGAGGAACTAAAAAGCTTTTTGATGAAAGTGAAGGTGGAAAGCGAAAAAGTTGGCTTAAAGCGCAACATTCAGAAAAGGAAGATCATGGCATCCGGTCCCATCACTCCATGGGAAATAGATGGGGAAACAGTGGAAACAGTGTCAGATTTTATTGTTTTGGGCTCCAAAATCACTGCAGATGGTGATTGCAGCCATGAAATTAAAAGACGATTACTCCTTGGAAGAAAGTTATAACCAACCTAGATAGCATATTCAAAAGCAGACATTACTTTGCCGACTAAGGTCCATCTAGTCAAGGCTATGGTTTTTCCAGTAGTCATGTATGGATGTGAGAGTTGGACTGTGAAGAAGGCTGAGCACCGAAGAATTGATGCTTTTGAACTGTGGGGTTGGAGAAGACTCTTGAGAGTCCCCTGAGCTGCAAGGAGATCCAACCTGTCCATTCTGAAGGAGATCAGCCCTGGGATTTCTTTGCAAGGAATGATGGTAAAGCTGAAACTCCAGTACTTTGGCCACCTCACGTGAAAGGTTGAGTCATTGGAAAAGACTGTGATGCTAGGAGGGCTTGGGGTCAGGAGAAGAAGGGGACAACCGAGGATGAGATGACTGGATGGCATCACTGACTCGATGAACGTGAGTCTGACTGAACTCCGGCAGTTGGTGATGGACAGGGAGGCCTGGCATGCTACGATTCATGGGGTCCCAGGGTCGGACACGACTGAGTGACTGAACTGAACTGATGTAGTATTTCCCTTCATCTTTCTTTCTTTTCTTTTTTACAACATCTATACTTTCTTTTTTTAAATATTCTTGTCTATTATTGTTTATCCCAGGAGATTGGATATAGTTCCCTGTGTTTTATAGTAGGACCCGGTTGTTTATAAATGTTATTACTTTTTTTCCTTTTTAGGCCATGCCCAACAACCTGGGGGATCTTAGTTCCCTGACCAAGGATTGAACCCAGGCCCTGGACAGTGAAAGTGTGGAGTCCTAACCACTGGACCACCAGGGAATTCCTTCCATCTTTATTTCAAATATTTAATTGGCTATATCAGATTTTATCTCTTTTTAAAAGTGATATAATTAGCATATATCATTAGTTTTAGTTCCATAACATAATGATTCAATATTTGTATATATGCTGAAATCTCAATAAGTATAGTTAACATCCATCATTACATGATTTTTCTTTTCTTGTGCTAAGAATTTTTAAAACGTACTCTCTTTGCAACTTTCAAATGTATAATACAGTATTATTAACTCTGGGCTTCCCTGGTGGCTCAAATGGTTAAGAATCTGCTTGCAACGCAGGAGATCTGGGTTTGATCCCTGGGTTGGGAAGATCCCCTGGAGGAGAGCATGGTAACCCACTCCGATATTCTTGCTTGAGGAATCCCCATGGACAGAGGAGCCTGGTGGGCAACAGTCCATGGGGTCACAAAGAGTCAGACATGACTGAGCCATCAAGCACAGCATTATTAACTGTAGTCACTTTTCTGTATACCATCACAAACCCATGACTTATTTTATAACAGGAAGCTTGGACCTTTTGACCACCTTCACTCATTTTCCCTGTGCCCTAACCCCTACCTCTGGCAACCGCCAACCTGTTCTCTGAATCTATCAGTTTGGGTTTATTTTTTAGATTCTACATACAAGTGTGATCTTATACTATTTGTCTTCCCCTGTCTGGCTTACTTCACTTAGCATAATGCCTGTAAGTTTCATCCACGTTGCCACAAATGGCAAGATGTCCTTTTTTTATGGCTAAATAATATATCTCTCTCACATTTTGCTTATCCTGTCATTCACTGATGGACATTTAGCTGGCTCCATGCTGTGTATTTACCTTTGCTCCAGTTCTTCTATTATTTTTTTCTGCCTTCAAGGGCACTGGGAATTTGTAGTGTAAAATAAATGCATTTTTTGTGGCAAAACAAGAACAATTTAAACATAAAAAAAAAATTCTCTGCCCTTTGGCCTCCTCTCTCACCATTGCTGGGCTTCCCTGGTGGCTCTGTGGTAAAGAATCCACCTGCCAATGCAGGAGACATGGGTTCAGTCTCTGGGTTGGGAGGATTTCCTGGAGAAATAAGTGGCAACCCACTCCAGTATTCTCACATGGGAAATCCCATGGGCAGAGGAGCTTGGCAGGCTACAGTCCATGGGGTCTCAAGAGTCAGACAAAACTTAGCGAGTAAACAACAACTCCTCACCGTTATGTGTTGTGTACCTGCATTATGGGTTGACCGAACCTCCACAATAGGCAGAAATATCCATGTGACCATAAAGAGCAACATTCTTCTATCAGTAATGAGACAATTCCTTAAAAGATAATATTCCTTCTTGATCTTGTAATGGCCACAGTGACACTTAGATCTACGTTGTGTAAATCGTCATTAATACATCGTTTAATGGAGAGTCCTCTGTCTCAAAAAAATGTATACAGTATAACTGTGCCTTGACTTCTAATGAGCGGCACAGTTCTCAGAGCTTTCTGGGATGCCCTTCCTGGGTTATAATCCTCAACTTTGCCTTGAACAGAATTTCCCTCTTTCTTAGACTGATTGATTTATTTTTCATCAATAACAGAGTGAATATTTATTGTCATTTATTTAAAAACACCTGTTTCAGCTCACCCTTCCTTGTTTTCATTTTGGTACTTTTCATGGATCTATTCTCTGCCTTGCTACGTGTAGGGAAGCACAACTTGCCCTTGCAAAATGCCTCTCTAATATGTGAATAATTTTTAGCTTAAAACAATCGAGGCACAAAAGATTAAGGAAGAGATTTTGACCTTCCTCCTAACTGCCTAAAATCGTTTAGATTGTGGATCTGTTCCCAGAGTAGAGCTATCACCAGAGATCTCTGCAAATAATATGTGCAAAATGTGGTGGGGGAAACTCTAGGGTGGGCCTGGAGATCCACTCTGTGTTCCATGGTCTCTGCTTGGCCAGCAAACACTGGTTTACTATAGACTTGCTTTTCCATCTCCATGTCAATTGCCTTCCTCCCCTCTTGCCTGGAGAATCCCATGGAGGGAAGAGCATGGTAGGCTACAGTCCATGGGGTCGCAGAGAGTCGGACAGGACTGAGTGACTTCACTTTCACTTTCACTTTCCTCTGAAGTCCCAAACCACAACCTGCAACATCCTCTTTTGTCTTTAGCTAAAAAGCGTATTCAAGGTGAGGGTTTTGGCCAATTTAGCAAGTTCGTTTTCCTGGGTCTCTTACATATATACATGCTGTTAAACTTGTATTTTATTCTCTTCTGTTAATCTGTCTCATTTCAATCTAATTCTTAGACCAACCGGAAGAACCTAGAGGGAAATACCTCCTTTGCCAGCACTGCTATTCACAACTCCCAGTGAGTTTTGTTTTTACTATCATGGTTTTAGCCTCTGAATGATTTTATTTTTTCTCCATTCGCTTTTCAACTATATGTTCATTTAGTTCTGTTCGATTTTATCTATGCATTAATAATCAAATAGTTTTAATTTGAATGTAGCATAACTACATGTACATGTTTAAATACAATACAACAGAGGAAACAGGGTAATTTTTAAAGTAATTATGGAAAATATCCATCTAGAGTAAAATATAGTATCAAACATGTAAGTTATATTCTATGAACAATAGTGAATTTAAGTAATTATTTTAATGTTTGCAATCTATGAAAATTGGGCATTTTGTTGATCAGTAAATATGATCTAAGAGTCAGACATGATTGAGCGACTAAAGAACAACAACATCAAACAATATGATCTAACTTAATGGGACCTCTGATATACAATAAGAACAGTAAAATTATTATCAGATTAATTCCAATTTTTTGACACTTTCTGCTTAAAATATATGCATACATAAACATATATAACACATGACTATTTTCATTTGGAAGTTGTTATTTGATTAGGATTCCCTATAGAACCCAAAACAGGTGCTGATCATGAAATCAGAGGCCTCTGAGAATCTAATATTCATTGGTTAATGCTGGGGAGAGTCAGCCATTCTTAATAGTTTTATGACAAGAAACATAATTGATGTTTATGCTTCAAATAATTCATCAAACCCAGAAGAGTTAAGATGCTGATAAAATCATCTGTCAACTTTATCTTTATTGGTAAAGAGCAGATTTTGTCCTTTTATTTTGAATATAATAATTTTAATACTTATATTAGGGAGAATGTAAAAGAACAGAAGGTACTCTTCACACTTCTGATTCAGAAAGTAACCTAAACTAAAGGTAGAACTGTGTCATATAAAACCGAGTCTACAGAGACCACAACTGGCTGACAGTGACAAGGTAAGAGACACTTGGATGGGAAGACTTTGCTTGGGAATAAAGCCAAAATACATGGTGTATGTTGTGATGAAAAATATTTTATGAATAGACTTCAGATTCCAAACCATAAAAGGGCACAGAATGAAAAATATAAAGATCAATCACAATTGTACTTGGGCCTGTATACTTATAGATTAATGAAAATGTACAAATCAGAATCAAAAGGAATACTTTTTGGAAAATATTTAAAGAAAGAGATAAGATTATTCTTATTGAATATTTGAGAATGTTCAAGATGAATTTTATATCACCTTTGACTATGATCTATTACTGGTAGTTATTTTTAGATACAGACTTAATGATATGCAAAAAAATAACAAACATTATAATGAAGGTGTTGGGGAAGAAGTTGTCCTCCACCCATCTAGGTTCTCCTGGCTTATCTAAGAATAAAATTGACATGAAACAGATAAATGGGAGAGAATCAAACAAAAGTTTAATAACATGTATATGTGAGAGAGACTGAGGAGAACTGAATAACTCACCAAATTGGCCAAAACTCACACTGAATACCATCTACAGCTAAAGACAGAAGAGGAAGTTGAGGGTAGAAGTTTGAGATTTGAAAAGGAAGGAAGGCACTGCAATGGAGATGGACAACCAAATGATTCATAAACAAGTATTTGCTGGGCCAGGCAGAAACCATGGAACACAGAGTGGGCTCTGATCTCTAGGTGCTGCCTAGAGTTTCTCCCACCACACCTTGCCCCATTCTTTGCAGATACCGTTATGGACAAGCCCAAGTTGATGCCCGACAAGGGTCTTCCTGCCCAGTGTCACTCGGGTAGAACAATACTGTTTGGTTCTAAAGCAAAGAAAGTTTTATTTTTGAACAAAGAATGGAGAAGGCTGAGTTCATGCTCGAGAGTACATCCATGCTCTCCTGGACAGGTGGTGGGCATGAAGCAAGACCTCCCCATCCCCTGCCCAGGGTAAAGCAATTGGAGATTTGTTCCCTGTGGTCCCATATCCCAAGACGAGACTAGCAGGACAATCAAGAGAGGAGGCTGAGCCCTGCTCCGATTGTAATTAAAAAAAAAAAAAAAGCATCAAAAAAAAAAATCACGTCTCATTCTCAAAGTCAAGGAAACTCTCCTTTGAGATCAAAAGGTAAATGACAGTAAGTCTATCTACCCACAGGCTCCTCAGGGGAATTCATCTTGGCTGAGTGATGTGCATGTACACCTGATAGGATCCTGAGATATACCAAATATGGAGTCAGAACCAGTCAAATAAAAATGCTTGGCCAAAGGAAACCCAGAAGAAATGGCCCATAAAGCTGATTCAAATTACCATGGAGGCGAGACTCTCTCTGGGTCTGCCTGTGTGTCTCTCCACACTGTACCACAGTCTTTTTTTCCTAATAAACACGTCTCAATACTTCCTGAAGGAAAGTTACACAGCTCAAAATAGCCTAGAGTAAAACCTCCCCTCCAGGTCATCCCCACCACTCTAAGCAAAACAAAAAGTCTCTCACCCGAAGGAAAAAATGGACATTAAGGTTGATAACACCCAGCTCCCAGCTGATCACAGCCTTTGGCTAACCTCCAGAATTCCTTGCCCCAGCCTTTAAGAGATAACTACTCCGAACAACCTTGGGGAAGAAGAGGCCCCCTTAAGACAGTAGATTTCCACATATATATGCCTATATATACTTATTCTTTTCTTGGGTTAGTGCAGCAGCTTACTAATCTGACTGATGCCCCTTCTCACCTCATTAAAGGTGATCTGTTCCTGTAAAATGTGGTCTCATTCTTTTTCCGAACCTCACCTTCTGTAACTAACTCCCTTACCCTACACTTCCCATCTTATGTGGGAATTCTTTTCTGAAAAGGTAAAAGGCCAAAGCCTTGTCCCTGACCGCAGGTCTAGCGGCTAGATTTGGTGCCCTCATCGCCTAGATTCTGCCTCAATTTCTGATCTGGAACTGATGC
>SJYE01123208.1:191270-211308 GCA_006408755.1 Eudorcas thomsonii | reverse complement strand
AATTATATATCAAGATCATTTAAGATTTTAAATTCAAAACATCTACTAAAACATGCCAAAATAAAAACACTTGAATGCTACCTCCAACAATCACAAGAATATTTATAGAGGAGTGAGAAGATTTTCATGCAATGAAACTGGGCATAATGTTGACTGAGACTCAAGTCTTATGAAACATCAGGGACCTCAATCTTCAGACAATGATTTTAAAAGTAATAAATGTATGAATATCTTTTATCAATGATCACATCTTTCTCTATATAAGAGAAATTAATCTTTAAAACTTACTCAACAGCAGAGTATTCAAAATCTGCAGAAACATAACAAGTGTAATAAATGTGGTAAAGTCTTGCTAAACCATTAAATCTAAATGACATAGGAAAATTCATACAGGAAGGCAACCTTTCATATATACAGAATGTAGCAAAGCCTTTAACAAGTACTCATATTTCACTCAGCATCAGCAAATTCATACTGGAGAGAAGCCTTATAAATATATGTAATGTGGACAAACTAATCTGATGTCCATTCTTGATAGACATTTGAAAATTCATGTTGGTAATGCAGAGAAGACTTAACTGTACAGAATGTGGCAAGGCCTTTATCCATTGCTCAAAATTTATTCAACATAGAATTCATACTGAGGAGAAGCCTTATAAATGCACAGAGTGTGGCAAATCTTTAATCATAGTTCAACTCTTAATAGGCATCAGATAATCATACTGGAGAGAAACCTTATAAATATAAGGGTTGTAGCAAAGCTTTTAACCAAATTACTAGCTTTAGTCAGCATTGGAGAATTTGTACTAGAAACCATTTCCGATGTAAAAGAATGTGGCAAAGACGTTACCCAGAGCTCAAGACTTTGTCAACATCAGAGATTTCATCTTTCAGTGAAAACTTAAAAACTTAAATGTAAGGAAGGTGCAGAGGCTTTCATCAGACCTCTCACCTCACTAGACATCAGAGAGCACGTACTGGAGAGAAACTCTAGTAATGTCATAAGTGATGAAAGAGGTTACTCCTAAATGTACACTTTAGAAAACACGAGAGCATATCTGCAAAAAAGATATGTGATGATGTAAAAAAAAAAAAGTAGGAAAGTTGTAATAAAAACCAACTCCAAGTAAATATCAGAGAATGCATACTAGGAAGCATTTCATCAATTCCTCTTTCCTGAATTTCCTCTGAAGGAGAACTACTGTGGATAGCAATCCACAGTTAAAACACAGAGAATATTGATATGTTAGAATGGATCCCAGGATGAAGGGTTGTGTGTGGAGTGGTACAAGTATTAGCAATGTATTTTTGCTTGTGTTGACATATTTGAGATTATCTGAAAATGAAATGAAAGTAACTCAGTCTCAAAGTACTACATGTTATGGTTTGTTTCTACTGCGTATGTGAGCTCAAGTTTCTGATGGTTGCTGACTCAGTGATAAGAGAATCCCTTCTATCTGAGGTAGGAACCATTGGTAGTTATTCTCCATTAAGGATGTTACGGGCGTAGTAATATAACGTGTACACTGAACATCTAAATGGAGGTGTTTGTCATTGGTGTCAAACAACCCTGTAGGTCACCATGATGTAAGTGTTCAGGGAATAATTCCACATATTAAGGTCAGACAGAGGTTTGTTCTAAATTTTCAATGTCACTGGCTTTTTAAGGATAGTACAAATGACAATTCACTGAAATTTTGATGTATTTTTATAATATCAAGAGAAGTCATGAATATTAATTGACATGTTTGAAATAAAGACTTCTCTGATACCCTGGAAAAGTATGGGAAACCCTTCCCAGAAAAATCATGTAATTAATCTATGCCTTGTTGATTAAATGATTAGCCTTCCTTTTGTAACCATAGAAAGTGCAACTCTCAGACCATTGTATCAGAAAAATGAACATCATTGTCTATGCTTGTAATCTGTATTCTAATCAAGGATCATACAGTGGATTGTAAAAGGTTTCCTTCTGACTACATGTGATATTCATACTTGTTAATCAATAAAACTGAATGGTTTCTAGTGATACACTTGCTGTGTAATGAATGAAGTGTTTACCTACCACCGACATTAACCTCTCCCACCTTATTTAAGGTTGCAGGGAAGAATACCTAGCAGTGAAGTATTAGGTGGCACAGTGGGATGACATCTGTTACTGCCCTTAAGCCTCATATAATTTGATCATGAATTTCCCATCATTTATCCATTGTACTTTTCCCCCCTCTCTGTAACTGCTGGGACATTGTGATGGTTCTAATAAGAAGGATCATGCAGAGTACTGTTAAGAGCTTCCCTGACTGCTCCGTGCTGTTGCTGCCTCAGCATCTGTCTGGGGAGCAGGCAGTCTGCAGGTCCTTGAATTCACACCAGCCAGTCCTGTAAGCACCTCCACTAGATGACCCCCTTCCTTGAGATCAGCAGTCTTGCTGAACCCCAGGGTCTATTGCACAGGCCCCCCTTCAATGACACCCTCAGAGCTCACCAGAATCCTGCTCCTCTGGTTTGAATGGACCCATTCACCCTCAGCCTGGGGAGCCTACAGCACTTCACCCAGGGTAACTTAGGCCTGAACCCCAAGAACTGGAGCTTTCTCTGCCTGGTTCTATGCTGACCTCCCTCAGAAATTCCCCCCCTAAACCCTCCCCTCCTGAGATGTCCCAGCTGTGCTGAGTGAGAAGGCTCAAGCTCAGGGATCCTGAGTGTGGGTCTTGGGGAAGAAGCATCAGAGCAGAGAACTTGCTAAAGACGGATCTAATGACCCCACCTCAGACCTGCAGATTCATAACTTCTTAGAGTGGGGACCTGACCTCGAGGGGTTCTTATTCACTGAAATGGTTCAGAAAGAATCTGGACCATTGGCCAAGTGATTTCCATCTGTTTCCCATCAGGGTCACGTGACCAGTGTTAGGAAAGGACCTTGTTGGTTCTTTCCCCACAGAGTTCTCTCTTTGTCCTGTAGGGTCATCAGTGTGGTGTGTAAGAAGTGCCCCCAGGGGCTTCTAAGGGGAGGCCTGGGTTAAGGACGTGGCTCCTGTTCCATCTGTGAGAGCTGAGGCCCAGCTTCAGTCTGAGGAGAGGCTGCAGGGTTGGTCTAGCTGGATTTGGACCGAGGAAGTCAGTCAGCTCACATCATCTGTGTGAGCAGAGGGTTAGGAGCTCTCTCTGAGGAGAGAACAATCAAGAAATAAGTTCACTGGATGGTCTCCAGGTAGGAGGTGATTGTTCCAGAATCTCTCCTGAGACAGGACAGGAGAAGTGGGTCTTTTCAGCTTTTCAAGTCCTTCTGTCTGTAGCTGAAGTAGTTGCAGGTTAACGAGCTCTGCGGATGCCTTTGAAGGTATTTTCTCAAGATGCAGAGCTGTTTTTGCTACATAACATCCCCAGAGAAGACAGAACAGGAGGAAGAAGAGGAGGAAATGGCAGCTTCTCAGGTACATGTTCTGTTCCGGGCCTGGGACTGTGTCTGGTTTTCCTCCTGAAATGCCTAGACTGAGAATCTGCAAACCTTTAGTTCTCTGCTTCTAATTTTTCTGCCTGGGGTGTTTGTTATCCGCTTCTTATTTTTGCCTTTTCTTCTTATCATAGTGAAGACTGGCTCTTCAGACCATCTTTCCCTTGTGTCCCAGATCCTGTTCTCCATTGTCTGTATCCTGGCTTTCTATAGAACATGATGAATTTCCAACCTGAATGAGTGACTTTCAGCTGGTGAACATATTCCCTTTCTGAGAAATCAACACGGAGAGGTATCTGAGATTCCCATTGCGATGTGGTTCAGTGTTGGAATCTTCGGGAAGTAGGGGAAATGCCATGATGAGTTCACACATGGATACAGTTCAGCTGTTTAGGAGTTAGAAAATGTCCTTATATATCGAATCAACTCAGTGATCCAGAATTTTTCAGAAAATGTGCAGAAGTAAAAAGAAAACTAGGAAATACTGTCCTCTGTGATGCTAAGGCTTACTAAACACACTGTTAGGATACAAAACAGAGGAAGCATATATAAAATGAATTTTGCTTAAAACTGATATCTGTTTGTTAGGTTCAAGTTATAGTTTCCTTATTTTTCCCTAAATGCCCAGGCTCTGATAGTGCATCTTCCGTGTGATCCATTTACACCATGACAGATGATGTCTGCTGGCTCTGGTGATTTCTCTGAGATTATCAGGCTATGACTTTCATTTGTTTCCCTCTGTCTTTAAACAAGGCTGTGGAAAAATGGAGTGGGGAACGTGTGAAACCCTCACAGTTAATGGAGAAATTCCGCGTCCTTTTGGATTCTCTTTGCTTTGGAAAATGGACGCTCACTGTGTTGATGATAGACACTGGGGTTTGGGAGGCCCACCATACCCATCCTTTATTTTTTGGGGCTCCAAAATCACTGCAGATGGTGCTGCAGCCATGAAATTAGAAGACACTTACTCCCTGGAAGAAAGTTATGACCAACCTAGATAGTATATTCAAAAGCGGAGTACATTGCTTTGCCGACTAACGTCTGAAAGTCAAGGCTATGGTTTTTCCTGTGGTCATGTATGGATGTGAGAGTTGGACTGTGAAGAAGGCTGAGCGCTGAATAATTGATGCTTTTGAACTGTGGTGTTGAAGAAGACTCTCGAGAGTCCCTTGGACTGAAAGGAGACCCAACCAGTCCATTCTGAAGGAGATCAGCCCTGGGATTTCTTTGGAAGGAATGATGCTAAAGCTGAAGCTCCAGTACTTTGGCCACCTCATGGGAAGAGTTGACTCACTGGGAAAGACTCTAATGCTGGGAGAGCTTGGAGGCAGGAGGAGAAGGGGACGACCGAGGATGAGATGGCTGGATGGCATCACGGACTCGATGGACACGAGTCTGAGTGAACACCGAGAGATGGTAATGAACAAGGAGACCTGGCGTGCTGCGATTCATGGGGTCGCAAAGAGTCAGACACGACTGAGCGACTGAACTGAACCATACGCATCCGCAAAAGAGCCCGTCCCCAGGGAATCAGGTTGACTTTTGCTTCTAAAAGTTCCAGCCCTAAACCCTCCCTTCCTAAGGTCTCAGATATGCAAAATGTGAGGTTTCCCTCAGGGCTCCTGAATGCAGGTCTTCCTCTTGCATTTTTTCAAAACCCTCCTAGCTGGGTCAGGTAGCCCAGAAGTAGGGTCCATTGTCTGGTGAATTGTTCTGCGGTCTGCTCTCTGTGATGCAAAAAGGAAGGAGAGGAACTAGCCTGGAATTTCTGCAAATAGAGTGGAGCAGCAGGGTGTGATTAGCATATCAGGTTAGTCTTGATTACCCACTACAGATCAGGAACACAGAAAGTCAGCAAAGAGCTCAGAAAAGGCTGAGAGAAACAAGAAAACCTTTTCTTCTTTTTCACTGCAGCAGTTGCCTGTTAAACGCCTGTATGGATGCCTTTGAAGGTATTTTCTCAACATGCAGATGTGATTTTGAGACGTCACATCCCCACAGAAGACGCAGAGCAGGAGGAAGAAGAGGAGGAAATGGCAGCTTCTCAGGTAATTGTCCTGTCCCGGGTGTGGGGCTGTGTCTGCTTTTCTTCCTGAAATGCCTGGACTGAGAATCTGCAAACCTTTAGTTCTCAGCTTCTAAGTTTTCTGCCTGTAGTGCTTGTTATCACCTTCTTATTTTTTCCTTATTTATTTATTTATTTATTTATTTTTTAATAGTGAAAACCAGCTCTTCAGGTTTCGTCTCCCTCATATTCCAGAGCCTTTTCTCCATTGTCTGTATCCTGGCTTTCTATAGAGCATGATGAAGTCTCAATATGAAATAGTGACTTTTAATACATTCCCTTTGTGAGAGATCAATACGGGGAGGCACTGGTATCTGAGATTCTCATTGGAATGTGGTTCAGTGTTAGGATCTTAGGGAAGTCGGGGAAATGCCGTGATGAATTTACATGTGGATTCAATTCAGCTCTCTAGAACAGGAGTAAGAAAATGCCCTTGTTAATAGCGTGAACTCAGCATTCCAAAATTTTTCAGAAGTTAAAGTAGCAGACAATCCTCCATACCGATAAGAAAAATATACTAATTAAATGGACTATTAAGCTGCAGATCATGGGAGGTATATAGGAGGTGGAATTTGCAGAAAACTGACATTTTTCATGATAGATTGAGATCATGGTTTTCCTAATTTGGCAAAATGCCTGGCAATGGTAATGCGTTTCTCCATGTACTCTTACCGCGTTATCTCTGATGTTCACTGGTTCAGGTGCTTCTGTGAGATTTCCACGCTATGAAATTCTTTTTTGTTGTTGTTGTTGTTTTGTTTTGTTTTGAACAAGGTTCTTGGAAAGAAAAAGTGATGGATATGCCTATCACAGTTAATGAGGAAATGCCGTATCTTCTTAGTTACTCTTTATTTTGAGAAATGAACACTGTTAGCTAGAACAGATGCAGAATTTGAGAGATGTGAAGTAAGATTTTTTGGGGCAAAAGGGGGACAGCAGCCCAGGAGACAGCATCTCAGAGAACTCTTAGAAACTGCTCCAAAGAGACAGTGGGAGAAGGTCAGTATGTGACTTTGGCGAAGAGGAGTTCAGTGCAATCAAGCACTTATTTACAAAAGGCTTCCTGCCAGTCCTGAGGAACTCAAGTCATCATGTAGTGGTTTAGTGCTTTTCTAAATATGAAGAGATGCAAGAATTGGGATCATGAAAGTAGTTCCTGAAAATATCTGACTCTCTAGAGACCTGTTCCACCAGATTCCCTGGAGTATAGTGCCTCAATACACCCTGAACTCCCTCAAGGAAATTGAAGTCAGTTGCAGCACCATAGGGTTCATTCTCCCCAGAAGCAGATGGTAAATGCCCTTGTTGTTCAGTTCAGTTCAGTCTAGTCGCTCAGTCGTGTCTGACTCTTTGCAACCCCATGAATCGCAGCACACTAGGACTCCTCCCTGTCCATCACCAGCTCCTGGGGTTCACTCAGACTCGTGTCCATCGAGTCCGTGATGCCATCCAGCCATCTCATCTCATACTCAGTCGTCCCTTTTTCATCCTGCCCCCAATCCTTCCCAGCATCAGAGTGTTTTCCAGTGAGTCAACTCTTTGCATGAGGTGGCCAAAGTACTGGAGTTTCAGCTTTAGCATCATTCCTTCCAAAGAAATCCCATGGTTGATCTCCTTGAGAATGGACTGGTTGGATCTCTTTGTAGTCCAAGGGACTGTCAAGAGTTTTCTCCAACACACAGTTCAAAGCATCAATTCTTTGGCGCTTAGCCTTCTTCACAGTCCAACTCTCACATCCATACATGACTACTGGAAAAACCATAGCCTTGACTACACGGAACTTAGTCGGCAACGTAATGTCTCTGTTTTGAATATCTTATCTAGTTTGGTCATAACTTTTCCTGAAGGGGTAAGTGTCTTTTAATTTCATGGCTGCTGTCACCATCTGCAGGGATTTTGGAGCCCCCCAAAATAATGTCTGACACTGTTTCCACTGTTTCCTCATCTATTTCCCATGAAGTGATGGGACCAGATGCCATGATCTTCGTTTTCTGAATGTTGAGCTTTAAGCGAACTTGTTCACTCTCCTCTTTTCCTTTCATCAAGAGGATTTTTAGTTCCTCTTCACTTTCTGCCATAAGGGTGGTGTCATCTGCATATGTGAGGTTACTGATAGTTTTCCTGGCAATCTTGATTCCAGCTTGTGTTTCTTCCAGTCTCGCATTCCTCATGATGTACTCTGCATATAAGTTAAATAAGCAGGGTGACAATATTCAGCCATGACGTACTCCTTTTCCTATTTGGAACCAGTCTGTTGTTTCATGTCCAGTTCTAACTGTTGCTTCCTGACCTGCATACAGATTTCTCAAGAGGCAGGTCAGATGGTCTGGTATTCCCATCTCTTTCAGAATTTTCCACAGTTTACTGTGATCCACACAGTAAAAGGCTTTGTTTTACAGAAATAGATGTTTTTCTGAAACTCTCTTGCTTTCTCCATTTTTCAGCGGATGTTGGCAATTTGATCTCTGGTTCCTCTGCCTTTTCCAAAACTAGCTTGAACATCAGGAAGTTCTCAGTTCATGTATTGCTGAAGCCTGGCTTGGAGAATTTTGAGCATTACCTTACTAGCATGTGAGATGAGTGCAATTGTGCGGTAGTTTGAGCATTCTTTGGCATTGCCTTTCTTTGGAATTGGAGTGAAAACTGACCTTTTCCAGTCCTGTGGCCACTGCTGAGTTTTCCAAATTTTTTGCCATATTGAGTGCAGCACTTTCACAGCATCATCTTTCAGGATTTGAAACAGATCCACTGGAATTCCATCACCTCCACCAACTTGTTTGTAGTGATGCTTTAAGGCCTACTTGACTTCACATTCCAGGATGTCTGGCTCTAGATGAGTGATCACACCATCGTGATTATCCAGATCGTGAAGATCCTTTTTTATACAGTTCTTCTCTATATTCTTGCCCCCTCTTCTTAATATCTTCTGCTTCTTTTAGATCCATGGCATTTCTGTCCTTTATCGAGCCCATCTTTGCATGAAATGTTCCCTTGGTATCTCTAATTTTCTTGAAGAGATCTCCAGTCTTTCCATTCTGTTGTTTTCCTCTGTTTCTTTGTATTGATCGCTGAGGAAGGCTTTCTTATCTCTTCTTGCTATTCTTTGGAACTCTGCATTCAGATGCTTATATCTTTCCTTTTCTCCTTTGCTTTCCCCCTGTCTTCTCTTCACAGCTTCCCCAGGCAGTCATTTTGCTTTTTTGCATTTATTTTCCATGGGGATCATCTTGATACCTGTCTCCTGTACAATATCATGAACCTCATTCCATGGTTCATCAGGCACTCTGTCTGATCTGGGCCCTTAATTCTTTTTCTCACTTCCACTGTAAAATCATAAGGGATTTGATTTAGGTCATACCTAAATGGTCTAGTGGTTTTCCCTACTTTTCTTCAATTTAAGTCTGAATTTGTTAATAAGGAGTTCATGATCTGAGCCACAGTCAGCTCCTGGTATCGTTTTTATTGACTATATAGAGCTTCTCCATCTTTGACTGCAAAGAATATAATCAATCTGATTTCGGTGTTGACCATCTGATGATGTCCATGTGTAGAGTCTTCTCTTGTGTTGTTGGAAGAGGGTATTTGCTATGACCAGTGCATTTTCTTGGCAAAACACTATTAGTCTTTGCCCTGCTTCATTCCGCATTCCAAGGCCAAATTTGCCTGTTACTCCAGATGTTTCTTGACTTCCTACTTTAGCATTCCAGTCCCCTATAATGAAGAGGACATCTTTTTTGGGTGTTCGTTCTAAACGGTCTTGTTCACTCGCTGGCAATGCTCTTGCCAAGTGCTGATTTGTAGTTGACAACACTCCTGTGTGTTTACTAGAGATGCTGGGTTTGGGAGTTGGGATTTTCATCACTCAGGCCCAGGTCTGATCATTTCCAGTACACTCCACGCTCACATCACAGATAGAGTCTCATCACATTTCTGTATTTTCCAAAGTGTTTACAAGAATCATATTACTGCTAATCTATGTTCAACTGTGTTAAATTTTAAAAGATAGTTCCATGCAAATGGTAGATTTTTCAGGAAATTAAAAAATTCAGAACGAAAGCTGTCTGTTTTTTTAATCACTGTGTTTGTCTGCAGTGTAGTCTATTTTTAAAAATTAAAATCATATTGTCATGCGAGTGTATGTTCCTCGGTTCTTTGTCTTGTCACAACAAAGATTTGGAGCGAGGGACATTAAAGCCCTCAGCACATCACAGCTCTCGGGTCTTGGACAAACTGTGTATAGCTCTTAGGCAAATCAGTGTCACAGCTCTATTTTATTTAGAAGATACCAGGAGAATCCATCCTCAAAGCATGAGGGCATGCCAACCCAAAGACTCAAAGAGAAGAGAGTGGAGGAGCTCATGCGGGGAGGGAGAAAGAGAGACAGTGCACACAGGTGGGGGAGAGAGAGAGAGCGCGTTTTGGCTCCTCTTTTTATATGATTTTTCCTCCACCTGGACCTGCCCTATGCACATTGGGTTTAGCCAGGAAAGCTGTTTGTTCTACCTGAAGTCTTCACTCTGGTCTTTGAACCTTCCTTTGACCTTCCTTTTCTTTTAGCCACTGCCATTTTGGACTCTTTTCCCCTATTCTACCTACCTAACAATATCATTCTCAAATATTCGTGTACATTTTCAATCAGTTAAAAATTATCCTGATTTTATTGACATGTTTTTCTGACATGTTTTTCTGACTGTTTTTCTGACATGTTTTATTGACTGTTTTTATTGACTGTTTTTCTCTTAATAAGTATACAGTCCCATTTTAGCATTATTTGATTGATTTTTTTCTTTTTCTTTTTTGAAGATTCTCTGAAGCAGGGAATAGCTACCCACTCCAGTATTCATGCCTTGAGAATCCCATGGACAGAGAAGCCTGGCAGGCTACAGTCCCTGGGGTTGGAAAGAGTAGGACACGACTGAGTGACTAACACTTTTCTTGTTTTTAGTAGTATTTACAAATACAGAAATTTAGAGTTAGCTCTAGTCTGTCTATGCTTTATGAAAGTCTAGAGTCACAAACTTTAGTACAAGTTGCTGCTGCTCCTAAGTTGCTCCAGTCGTGTCCGACTATGTGACCCCATAGATGGAAACCCACCAGGATCCTCCTTCCCTTAAGCTGTCATTTAAAGAATGTTAAAATATTTGCCAAAAGATGCTACAGCAACATTATTGATTTTAAATTATTTCTGTTATACATTCAAGTCTCTGAAAAATGGCAGAAAGTAGTTGACACCAGATCATTAAAATGATTCTTGTCACTGAAGTTACTATCCTATCAGACCTGTAAAATCTGTAAAGCACTTAACGTTCACAGTGAAATGTGAATTCTTTCCTTACTATTCTACTTCATTGCTGTTCAAACATTGTCACTCATGGAGCAGAATTTTCAACATTACCAGTTCAAACAAGCTTGTGAAAAATGTGGCACACAGCCCACTCTAGAACATTTGGATCAGAAAGTGCTTTTAAGAAATATTTCCTGCTTCTTTTGATAGTTTATCCTCTGTCAACTGAGTACAACACTCAAAAATGAATATGCCAATGTTGATCTGATTATAATTTCTCTTCCAAATCAGAATAATTGCTATAGCGGTTGATGGATCGTATCTCATCCTCTTTTCTTGGGGTTAACAATGTGGTAGAAGATATTACTCTGCAAAAATTATATTCTTGTGTAACACCAGACATTCTCCGAAATCAAAACCATTTCTCTTGCTGGTTTCCTCTTGGGTCACATTAGGAAGTCTTCCCATGGCCACATGGCACCTGTACTTTGTATTTCAGGGACGGCTGACATTCCAGGATGTGGCCATAGACTTCACTCAAGAGGAGTGGGAATGCCTGGACCTCGGTCAGCGAGAATTGTACATGGATGTGATGTTAGAGAACTACGGGAACCTAGCCTCTTTGGGTGAGGATAACTGCCTTCCAGAATCCCTTATCTACCCACTGGGTTTTGGTTTTGTTTCCTGTATTTCTGGAATGTCTCCTAGAATCTTCTTTTCCTTATAATAGTTTCAGATCCTAGCTTTCTATGGGAAAATGGATATTTATGAGTTGAGAAAGACTTCATGATGATTCATTATGATTCTAACTTTTCCTTGATGAAATCTGCCTCCTTCTTCCAGGTTAGTGGTAATTCTGTAGGTTCTGTGGTATAAAAGGGTGCCACTCTCTTTTATAAATCAGATTTCTACTAACTACTTACTTTGGCCTTAGCAGTACTTGACTAGAATCTCAAGATCTTTTCTTTATGTATTTGTTAGTTATAAAAGTGCTTCGATAATGTATTTGGGGATATAATTTTCTAGGCTATGTTAACATTCAACCATGCCTTCTCTAGAAGGTTAATGATGTAATAATGTAATGAGTAAGATTACGGTCATGTCTGACTCTTTGCAACCCTATGGAATAGTCCATGGAATTCTCCAGGGCTGAATACTGGAGTGGGTATCCGTTCCCTTCTCCAGAGGATCTTCCCAACCCGAGCAACAAATACAGGTCTCCCACAGTGCAAGTGGCTTCTTTACCACCTGAGCCACCAGGGAATGTTAATACAGCTTTGGAAATTATGTCCCCAAATACTTTATTTCTAGGCTGTATTCAGATTCTACCATGCCTTCTCTGGGCTTCCCAGGTGGCACTAGTGGTAAAGAACCTGCCTGCCAATGCAGGAGATGTAAAAGAAGTGGGTTCGATCCCTGGTTTGGAAAGAACTCCTGGAGGAGGACATGGAAAACCACTCAGTATTTTTGCCTGGACACTCCCATGGACAGAGGAGCCCGACGGGCTACAGTCCATAGGGTGGTAAAGAGTCAGACATGACGGGAGCGACTTAGCACATGTGTCTTCTCTTCTCACTTGAATACATATTAGACTGAAAACTGATGAATCTCTAACAAAACAAATATTCCTTTTCCTGATAGCAGGTCTTGTGGTCTCTAAGCCAGACCTGGTCACTTTTCTGGAGCAAATGAAGAATCCTTGGGATAGAAGGAGACTGGAGACGCCAGCCATATACACAGGTAGGTGTGAATGGATGGAGTCGACCAGTCAACAACAGGTTCAAGGATTAGTGAAGAATTCATCCTTTGTCATGTGGTTTGGGAAGATCTACTCCAATGGAAGTGATTTTAGAGAAGTCTGGGTTTCTTTCTGTTGCTGTCATAGGTGGATATCACCTGCCTCATTCTGTCTCTTTAAATCATTCCTGAATTCCTCTCCAGTGATTACTTTTCTCAATCACAGTGAGAACTGAAATCCTTCTGTTGGCCTGTGACAACCTGCACGAATCGATTACTATTCCATTTGGGGGTGGGATCAGTGCTCGGGGGTGGGTGTGCTAGGAAAACGGCACATTTCTGAAAAATTCTAAGACGCTCCTATTAAAATTTCTGGCCTCTAGATGGCAGTGTGTGAGCTGAACTGTAGACATATTGCCAAAGTTCTAGGAATATTGGGGACAGAGGTTTTGTTTTGTTTTTTTTTTTCTCCTAACATAATTTCTAAATCACTGGAAGCTACAAATATGATCTTATAAATTTTAAATTCAAGTAATTTCTTCACTGCATAAACCAAAACCTCCCTAAAGAGAAAGAATGCTAATCTCAGGGTTACTTCAAAGTTTTTGTTTTCTTCATATGAACTCATATGAAATGTTAAGTGTATTTGCCCCAATTCCTCAATGCTAAAAGGCTTAAATATATTTAATTAACTCAAAGAATATTCAATTTGCATAAGAGCTGAAAACATTTTCCACCATATTTTTAATGGTTACAAACTATTACAATGTTTAGATAATAGAATATTTTAAAAACGTTCTTATTGGAGTATAACTGGTTTACAATGTTGTACAGCAAAGAGAATCCATTTTACATACAGATATCTACTCTTTTTAAGATTTCCTTCCCAATTAGATCTCCACAAAGCATTGATAGTGTTCCCACCATAGTTTGAAAATCTCATTTCTTAATTTCTCAAGAACTGCTTCTTTATTTAATTAATCTTGTTATCAGCTTCCCCAGACTTTGTCCTACAAGTCCTTGCTTTCTGATTAGACCTATCTCAGTCTCATTTATGATTTTTATATTGAAACATCATATAGAACATGCTAAAACAAGCAGTGGGGTAAAGAATTAGAGGGCACCTAGTGGCATCTGCATTTAAGATGACTTAAGTCAAAGAGTAATCATTAGACATTTTGGGGTTTGTGGTCTGTTCTGAAGGCTTCAGGATCCTAGCTCCTTTTGCTCTGTTGTCTTCCCCCTAGGGGGTGAAGTTGGTGGCAGGCTTGTACCCTTATCCCAATGATCTGGGCTTTGATTGCTATTATTGTGACCCGAGCCTCCCCTGAATATTGAGGGGAGCTTCCCCTTGACTCTATGGGATCTGCTCCCTGGTTGGTGGAGAAGAGCCCCCAGATCCGTTTCTTCACTGTGATTCTGAGTTGTGGTCAAGGCAGGTAGGATTGGAGGACACCCACTGGAAGAGAAGCCATTAAGGATTGCTCCTCTGGGGATGTTCACCTTGGGGTGTGTTCATGCTCTGTGTGAGTCTCATGTGACCCCATGTTGGCACTGCTCTTGGCCCCCCTTCAACTATGGGCATGCTGGCACATTGCTCTGATGTGTCTCAGATGTTGAATTCAATGGAACACCAGCATAGATCCAGTGAACTCAGGTCCTAGAATTGCATTCATGGAGCTGGACCTGCTGTCGTGCTATGGGGTCAGCTCAGACTCTGGCCTGGCCCCAACCCCTAGTATACATCCCCACAAAGTCTACAGCTGCTAAAGCTACACCTTCCATGACTGTGGAGCCCTGCTTGTCTATCCAGATGCTCTGTAGGGGCTGAGTTGACAAAGCCACTTGCAGGTATAAAAGCATGGTTTGCAACCGTGAGGAGAGACTTCAGGTTTTCTTCCTTAACCCTGGGGCTCAGCAGAGCTTTCAGATCCTTCTATGTGTGTGGGCCACCCACAGGTGTCTGCTCCAGAGGCTGCCCCAGAGCACAGGAGTCTGCTGATTTTGGAGGAGGTGCATGGGGGGAGGCTGTTGTTGGAGTTCAATAGAGGCCAACCGCATGGTGGCCCTTCCTAGTGCTGGGGGAGGAGGGGCCAGCACAGGGGGAGAGGGGCTGCAATGGTGGGTCTTCCCTTTGGGCATCACTCAACAATGGCGCTCTGCTCTCTGGTGGTTCAGGCTTCCTCCACAAGCATTCTTGTTTATAGAGCTCCTCCATCACCCCCGCCCCTCAGGATGTCTTCTCACAGCCCACAGCATTCCTCTGCCTGGGTCTGCTCTCCAGACTCCACATTTCTGCACCCGGTCTTTGTCTGCAGCAGTGGACACCTTCTCAGTCTGGGTGGGCAGGGCTGGGATCAGTACCCTGTGTACAGGTCTCACTCTGTCCTGCTGCCACAGACTGTTGTGATGTTCTCTTCCCACAGAGAATGAGGCTCCCCTCCTGTCCCAGCTGAGCTCACAACAGCCCCACTAGATAAGAACAGTAGATAAGAAAACTTTTTTTTGTATCTTTCAGCTGTGTCTTCTCACAACACCCATGGTTTGATGTCAAAGAATCCAAGATTAGAAAATTTAATCCAAAAAGCAAACCTAGGAATATGTGAAAGAGCTCACCTTGGAAACACACATTTAATGAAAGACCAAGAATATACGGGGGTATGTGAAAGACCTAGAAGATGTTTATATGGACAAAAAGAAACCAAGACAGTTTCACACGATGTGGACATTACTGCCCAAAGAAATGAGCAATGTGAGTCAAAATGTGGAAAACACCCATTTCAGTTATCCACATCTGCAGAGAAATGTATCTCTTCAAGCAAAGGCTTAAATCATTTTTTGAAACATACACCTTCTCTGAAGGGAAATGTGGAAAATCTGGAAAGTCATCCAGTCTCCACTGCAAATACTCATGCAAACCACTCTGAGCACAGGCTTCGATTACACATCCATTTAAGCAGGTCTGAAAACCAGAAATTTAAAAATGATGGGGAAAACTCACAATATAATCAGTTTGAGGGTTCTGTGAGCAAGGGGTCATTATTCTTCCACCAACAGACAGTTTCTCTCTGTTCCAAAATGTGTAATGTTGATAATAATGGAAGAGACTTAATCCCAGCATCGATCAGTACATATCATGATATGGTTAATACAGAACAACTTCTCACGTGTAACAACTTGAGTCAGGCGTTAAGTAAGAGCTCTACCCCCAATAATTACAAGAATATTTACAATGGAGTGAGAAGCCATTCATGCAATGAAACTGGGTGTAAAACTGCACAAGACTCTAACCCTAGGAAACATCAGGGACCTCAGTCTTCAGACAAAGATTCTAAAAATAGTACATGGAGGAAAATCTTTTATCAAACATCAGGTCTTCCACTAAATGAGAGTACACATACCAGAGAGAAGACTTACAATTGTGAATATGGTGATGTTTCTAATCAGTCTTCAAATCTCACTCAACAGCAGAGTATTCAGAATCCACAGAAAAGTGACAAGTGTAAGAAATGTGAGAAAGCCTTTACTAAATTATCCAGTCTAAGTAGACACGGGAAAATTCATTCAGGAGGGAAACCTTTGAAATGTACAGAGTGTGGCAACACCTCTAATCAGAATTCAGAGCTTAGTCACGATCAGCAAATCCACACTGGCAAGAATCCTTATCAATGTGGAGAAAGCGGAAGAGCAAACATTAGTCGACATCCACGAATTCACACTGGGGAGAAGCATTATAAATGTACAAAGTGTGGTAAAGCCTTTAATCAGAAGTCACATCGTACTGCACACCAGAGAATTCATACTGGAGAGAAGCCTTATAAATGTAAAGAATGCGGAAAAGCCTTCAGTCACTACTCATCTCTTACTCGACACTGGAGAATTCATACTGGAGAGAAGCCTTATGAATGTAAAGAATGTGGAAAAGCCTTTAGTCATTACTCAACTCTTACTGAACACCAGAGAATTCATACTGGGGAGAGGCCTTATAAATGTAAGGATTGTGGCAAAGACTTTAGCAAGCACTCAGGTCTTAGATACCATCGGAGAATTCATACTGGAGAGAAGCCTTATAAATGTAAGGATTGTGGCAAAGAATTTAACCAGTGCTCAGGTCTTACTTGCCATCAGAGAATTCATACTGGAGAGAAACCTTATAAATGTTCGGAATGTGGGAAATCCTTTAGTCAGAATTCAAGTCTTACTCAACATCAGCGAATTCATACTGGGGAGAGGCCTTATAAATGTAAGGATTGTGGCAAAGACTTTAGCAGCCACTCCGGTCTTACTTACCATCAGAGAATTCATACTGGAGAGAAGCCTTATAAATGTAAGGATTGTGGCAAAGCGTTTAGACAGCATTCATGTCTTACAAAACATCAAGTAATCCATACTGGAGAGAAATCTTATAAATGTAAAGAATGTGGAAAAGCCTTCAGTCACCACTCCAGTCTTATTAAACACCAGCGAATTCATACTGGAGAGAAACCTTACAAATGTAAGGAAAGTGGCAAAGACTTCTCACCTTATTAGACAGCAGAAAGCATGTACTGGAGGGAAACCCCAGTAATAAGTGATGGAAGAGGATTGTCCTAAACATACACTTCAGAAAATACAAGACCATTTATTTAAGAAAGAGAAGCAATGACATAAAGAAAACGTAGAAAAGTATTTAATAAAAATGAAATCTAAATAAATACCAGAAATTGCACACTACAAAAAGTGAAAGTCACTCAGTCGTGTCTAACACTTTGTAACCCCATGGACTCTGTACATGGAATTCTCCAGGCTGGAATACTGGAGTAGAAGGCAGATTCTTTACCTACTCAGCTATCAGGGAAGCCCGCACAATACAACGCGTTTCATCAATCCTGTTTTTTCAAGTTCCTTTTCAGGAGAAGTATTGTAGGTAGTAATCCATAGTAAAAACAGATAGAAAATTGATCTGTTAGTATGGATCAGAAGAAGAAGGTTGGTATTTAGAACTGTACCATTATTAGCAATATGTCTTTGTTTATATTGACATGATCTGTGATTATTTGCAAACCAAAATAAATGTGATTCAACTCTCAAATTACTCCATGCTGCTATGCCTCATTTCTAGTGTGTATGCAAAGTTATGTTTTTGATGGTGGCTATCTCAAAGATGAGCCAAGGCCTTTTATCTTAGGGAGAAATCACTTATATTCATTCCCATTAGAAGACTAAGGACACAGTAATGGAACATGTACATCTAAATGGAGGTGTTAGTCATTCATGTCAAACATCCCTATAGGGCACCATGAGGTAAGTGTTCAGGGACTAATTCCACATATTAAAGTAAGATGTACATTTTCAATAGTTATGTCACTTGCTTTTTAAGTAAAATACAATGTCAGTTCACTGAAATCTTGATGTATCTTTATAATATCAACAGAAGTCACGAGTATTAGCTGACATGTTTCAAATAAAGACATCTCTGATCCCCTAGAAATGTATGGAAACCCCTCCCAGAAAGTCATGTAATTAGTGTCTGTCTTGTTTTGTAAACAATTAACCTCCACTTTGTAACTATAGGAATCACAGTTCTCAGATCATTGTATCAGAGCAATGAATATCATTGTTTATGCTTGTAATCTGTATTTTATTCAGTTACAGAGTGGGTTGGAAAAGGTTTTATTCTGACTGTGTGATATGACATGTTAATAAAACTGGATGGTTTCTTGTGATGAAGTTGGTGTGTAATGAAGTGTCAATCTACCGATTTAAGGTTGAAGGGAAAATACCTAACAATAAACTCTTTGTTAGCACAGAGAGAGGGATGATATCTGTAACAATTAGTTTCCATATTGCCTTTAAGCCTCAACTAATTGGATATTTCCCCTCATTTCTCCATTGTACTCACCCCCCCACCCCGCCCCCTTGTAACTGCAGGGACATTGTGATGGTTCTAAGAAGGACCATACAGAGTATTGTTGAGAGTTTACCTGAACTACTGCATGCTGTTGCTGCCTCAGGGTCTGTCTAGGGAGCAGGCAGCCTGCAGATCCTTGAACTCACACCAGCCAGTCCTGTGAACACCTGCACTAGATGACGACCCACCTTGAGAACAGCAGTCTTGCTGAACCCCAGGGTCTACTGCACCGTCCCCCCCTTCAGTGACACCCTCAGAGCTCACCAGATTCCTGCTCCTCTTGGTTTAAATGGACTGATCCACATTCAGCCTGGGGAGCACACAGCACTTCACCCAAGGTCTCTTATAAAGGCCTGAACCCCAAGTACTGGAGTTTTCTCTGCTTGGTCCTAGCCTTGACCTAAGAAATTCCTGCCCTAGAACCTCCTCTCCTGAGAGGTCTCAGGTGTGCTGAGTATGAGGGCTGAAGCTCAGGGCTCCTGAATGTAGGTCTTGGGGGAGAAGCATCAAAATAACAGGGAACTTGAAGACTCATTTCATGGCCCCTCTTCAGACCTGCAGGTTCATAAGTTCTTAGAGTGGGAACCTGACCTCGAGGGGCTCATATTTACTGAAATGGTTCAGAAAGAACCTTTTAAGTGGTTTCAACCCGGTTTCCTATCAAGATCACCTGACCAGGGTTAAGCAATAACCTCCCCACAGAGTTCTGTCTTGGTCCTGTGGGAGCATCAGTGTGGTGTGTAGGAAGTGCTCCAGGGGACTTTAAGGGGAGCCCTGGGTTAAGGATGTGGCTCCTGGTCCATCTGTGAGAGCTGAGGCCTGGCTTCAGTCTGAGGAGAGGCTGCAGGGTTGGTCTAGCTGGATTTGGACCTGAAAAGTCAGTCAGCTCACATCATCTGTGTGAGCAGAGGGTTAGGAGCTCTCTCTGAGGAGAGAACAAGCAAGAAATAAGTTCACAGGCTGGTCTCCAGGTAAGAAGTAATTGTTCCTGAATCTCTCCTGAGACAAGCCAGGAGAGGTGGGTCTTTTCAGGTTTTCAAGGTCCTTCTGTCTGTATGTGAAGTAGTTGCAGGTTAAAGAGCTGTGCAGTGCCTTTGAAGGTATTTTCAATATGCAGAGATGTATTTGCTACATAACATCCTTAGAGGAGACAGAGCAGGAGTTAGAAGAGGAGGAAATGGCAGTTCTGTCCTGGGTCTGGGGCTGTGTCTGCTTTTCTCCCTAAAATGTTAGAACTGAGGGAACCTGCAAACCTTTAGTTCTCTGCTTCTAATTTTTGTGCCTGGGGAGTTTGTTATCAACTTCTTATTTTTTTCTTATTTTTTTCTTTTTCCTATCATTGTGAGGACTGGCTCTTTAGATCACTTCTCCCTCATGTCCCAGAACCTTGTCTCCCTTGTCTGTATACTGGCTTTCTATAGAGCATGATGAATTCTCAACCTGAATGAGTGACGTTCAACTGGTGAAAATCTTCCCTTTCTGAGAGATCAACATGGGGAAGCATAGATTCTGAGATTCTCATTGGCATGTGGTTCAGTCTTGGGACCTTAGAGAAGTAGGGTAAATTAGGGATGAATTTACATATATATGCAACTTGAGACATTTAGA
>SJYE01123208.1:165474-187587 GCA_006408755.1 Eudorcas thomsonii | reverse complement strand
GACTCTCAAGAGTCTTCTCCAACACCACAGTTCAAAAGCATCAATTCTTCAGTGTTCAGCCTTCTTCACAGTCCAACTCTCACATCCATACATGACCACAGGAAAAACCATAGCCTTGACTAGACGGACCTTAGTTGGCAAAGTAATGTCTCTGCTTTTGAATATAAGATCTAGGTTGGTCATAACTTTTCTTTCAAGGAGTAAGCGTCTTCTGATTTCATGGCTGCAGTCACCATCTGCAGTGATTTTGGAGCTCCCCAAAAATAAAGTCTGACACTGTTTCCACTGTTCCCCCATCTATTTCCCATGAAGTGATGGGACCGGATGCCATGATCTTCATTTTCTGAATGTTGAGCTTTAAGCCAACGTTTCACTCTCCTCTTTCACTTTCATCACAAGGCCCTTTAGTTCCTCTTCACTTTCTGCCATAAGAGTGGTGTCATCTGCATATCTGAAGTTATTGATATTTCTCCCAGCAATCTTGATTCTAGCTTGTGTTTCTTCCAGTCCAATGTTTCTCATGATGTACTCTGCATAGAAGTTAAATAAGCAGGGTGACAATATACAGCCTTGATGTACTCCTTTTCCTATTTGGAGCCAGTCTGTCGTTCCATGTCCAGTTCTAACTGTTGCTTCCTGACCTGCATACAGATTTCTCAAGAGGCAGGTCAGGTGGTCTGGGATTCCCATCTCTTTCAGAATTGTCCACAGTTTATTGTGATCCACACAGTCAAAGGCTTTGGCATAATCCATAAAGCAGAAATAGATGTTTTTCTGGAACTCTCTTGCTTTTTCCATGATCCAGCAGATGTTGGCAATTTGATCTCTGGTTCCTCTGCCTTTTCTAAAACCAGCTTGAACATCAGGGAGTTCACGGTTCACGTACTGCTGAAGCCTGTCTTGGAGAATTTTGAGCATTACTTTACTAGCAGGTGAGATGAGTGCAATTGCGCGGTAGTTTAAACATTCTTTGGCATTGCCTTTCTTTGGAATTGGAGTGAAAACTGACCTTTTCCAGTCCTGTGGCCACTCCTGAGTTTTCCAAATTTGCTGGCATATTGAGTGCAGCACTTTCACAGCATCATCTTTCAGGATTTGAAACAGCTCAACTGGAATTCCATCACCTCCACTAGCTTTGTTCTTAGTGATGCTTTCGAAGGCCCACCTGACTTCACATTCCAAGATGTTTGGCTCTAGATTAGTGATCACATCATCATGATTATCTGGGTCGTGAAGATCAGTGAAGTAGAATTGGGAGTTCAGGAATAAGCCATTACACTTTTGCCAATTTTTAACCAGGGTGTCAAGAAAAGCAAATGTAGGAAAGATAGTCTTTTCAAAAATAGTGCTGAGATAACTGGATAGTCATAGTCAAGAGAGTGAAGTTGGACCCCCTACTTCACTCCATATGCAAAACATAAGTCCAGATGGGTTACAACGCAGAAAAGAGTTAACACAGCAGGCCAGAAGTACTATTCTTAGAAGGCCTGATTACAAGATTGACCTTTGGTTGGTATTTGGAAAGCTGTATTTTGGGAGGGTTCCCGTCATTCTCAGAATTCATTAACAGTGGCTTATTGTGCCTAAACTGTTTGTGAAAACACTAGAGTTTATATTGAACACCTGCTTTCTCTCTGGGAGTCTAGAATTTTGGTACATGCCAGACAGAGGCTGTTTATGTGACCAGCCTTCAACAAAAAGCCCTGGGTGCTGAGTCTTAAGTGAGCTTCCCTGGTTGGCAATATTTCATACATGTTGTCACAGCTCACTGAACTGGGAATTGCATCCTGCTTGTGTGACTCCACTGAGAGAGTACTGTGGAAACTGGTGCCTATTTCCCCTGGACTTTGTCTAATGCACCTTTTCCCTTTGCTGATTTTGCTTTGTATCCTTTTGCTGTAATCACAATTTTCAGTACGACTATATACATAGTCATGTGAATCCTCTTAGTGAATCACTGAGTCAGGGGGTGGTCTTTTGGGCAACCATCAACATAATCATAGACTTAACTGTAAAAGCTAAAATGATAAAACTAAAAAATAAGAATAAACCTTTGTAACTTTGGGCTAGACAAAGCCTTATTAGATAGGAAACTAAAAGTAAAATTAGATAAACTGGGCTTCAGTTCAGTTCAGTTGGTCAGTCGTGTCCAACTCTTTGCGACCCCACGAATCGCAGTACGCCAGGCCTCCCTGTCCATCATCAACTCCCAGAGTTCACTCAGACTCACGTCCATTGAGTCAGTGATGCCATCCAGCCATCTCATCCTCTGTCATCCCCTTCTCCTCCTGCCCCCAATCCATCCTAGCACCAGAGTCTTTTCCAGTGAGTCAACTCTGCATGAGGTGGCCAGAGTACTGGAGTGTCAGCTCTAGCATCATTCCTTCCAAAGAAATCCCAGGGCTGATCTCCTTCAGAATGGACTGGTTGGATCTCCTTGCAGTCCAAGGGACTCTCAACAGGCTTCTCCAACACCACACTTCAAAAGCATCAATTCTTTGGTGCTCAGCTTTCGTCACAGTCCAACTCTCACATCCATACATGACTATTGGAAAAACTATAGCCTTGACTAGACGGACCTTTGTTGGCAAAGTAATGTCTCTGCTTTTGAATGTGCTGTCTAGGTTGGTCATAACTTTCCTTCAAAGGAGTAAGCGTCTTTTAATTTCATGGTTGCAGTCACCATCTGCAGTGATTTTGGAGCCCCCCCAAAATAAAGTCTGACACTGTTTCCACTGTTTCCCCATCTATTTCCCATGAAGTGATGGGACCAGATGCCATGATCTTCATTATCTGAATGTTGAGCTTTAAGCCAACTTTTTCACTCTCCTCTTTCACTTTCATCAGAGGCTTTTTGTTTCCTCACTTTCTGCCGTAAGGGTGGTGTCATCTGGCTTAACCAAAACTAAAAAGTTCAAATGACACTATCATGAAAGTAAATCCAGTGGTTGATATTCTTCAGAGGAAAAAAGAAGTAAGTGAAAAGAAAATCCATAGAATGGGAGAAACTATTTGCCAATCACATATCTGAAAAGGGATTTGCATCCAGAATACATAAAGAACCTTTAGGGACCTATATCCAGGTGGTGCTAGTGGTCAAGAACCCGCCTGCCAATACAGGAGACATAAGAGATGTGGGTTCAATCCCTGGGTTGGGAAGATCCATTGGAGGAGGAAATGGCAACCCACTCCAGCATTTTTGCCTGGAGAATCCCATTGGACAGAAGAGTCTGGCAGGCTACAGTCCATAGGATTGCAAAGAGTTGGAAACGACTGTAGTGACTTAGTACACACACACATCTAGAATATATAAAGAGTCTTTACATTTCAACAATAAAAAGACAACCCAGTAAACAAATGGGGAAAGGATCTGAATGGACATTTCTCCAAAAGAAGGTAAACAGTCAATTGGCACAGGATTAATGATAATTAATAATTATGATGATTAATATCATAAGCCATTAGGGAAATGTGAAATCAAACCCACAATGAGATACCACTTAATACCCACTAAAATGGCTAGAATCAAAAATATGGTCAATAGTAAGGAAAAGACCCTGATGCTGGGAAAGACCCTGATGCAGGAAGAGAAGGGGATGACAGAGGATGAGATGGTTGGATGGCATCACTGACTCAATGGACATGAGTTTGAGCAAGTTCTGGGACTTGGTGATGGACAGGGAAGCCTGGCGTGCTGCCGTCCACGGGATCACAAACAGTTGGACACAACTGAGCAACTGAACACCAACCAAGGATTGGTAAGGATACGAAGAAACTGGAACCCTCAGACATTGCTGGTGGGAATGTAAAATGGTACAGTCCCCTTTGGAAAACAATGTGGTAGTTCCTCATAATGCTAAACATAGTTACCAAACGACCCAGTACTTCCTCTTATAGATGTATATCCAAGAGAAAAAAAAAACATATGCTCATATAAAAACTTGTACATGAAGGTTCATAGCAGCATTATTCATTAACAGTAAAAAAGTAGAAATAACCCAGATGTTTGTCACCTGGTGAATGGATAACCAAAATGTGCTACATATCAATACAATAAAGTATTGTTTAGCAATATAAAGGAATGAAGTATTGATACATGCTACAACATAATGAACTTTGAAAAACTTATATAAGTAAAGGATAAAATACATTGGGGAAAGTGGCTCTTTGCTAGCTTAGATTCAGAAATAAATATAAAATGAAAAGAATATAATATAAATATTTCCTGAGAACAGAGCTTCTTACATATTATTTTGGGTCAAATGCCCATATCACCATTGCTATGTAAAAGAGAAAAGCGTCCTAAGGCATTTCTATTGGCACAGTGATGTAACAAGAAGATGAACTCCATTTGATTTATCTTCAATGTCCTCATCTCTACCATCAAGATCCTAGGCTCTTAAGTGAAGTCAAACATTAAGGTTATTCAGATTATTTTCCAAAACCAAATATCAATAGTTCTGAGATTTTAGATTAACTTCTCCTCTATGCATCTATCTTCCTTTATTAATATAACTATGACAAAGTTGGCCAAGTCATACTGTACTAATTCAGTTCAGTTCAGTTTAGTTCAGTTGCTCAGTTGTGTCTGACTCTCTACAACCCCATGGACTGCAGCATGCCAGGCTTCCCTGTCCATTGCCAACTCCAAGAGTTTACTCAAACTCATTTCCATTCAGTCTGTGATGCCATCCAACCATCTCATCCTCTGTCATCCCCTTCTCCTCCTGCCTTCAATCTTTCCCAGTATCAGGGTCTTTTCAAATGAGTCAGTTCTTCATATCAGGTAGCTAAAGTAACGGAGTTTCAGCTTCAGCATCAGAGCTTCCAATGAATATTCAGGACTGATTTCCTTTAGGATGGACTATACTAATTGAGGTCAAGAGAAATACTAATATCATTTTCCATTTTTTATTTGGTTGCTATCTGGCCTTAATCTCTTCAGTCTAAGAATTGAAATCATATGCCATTATGGATCATTGATTTGAACCAAGGAAACTAAATCAGAGGTCAGTTTTCCTAAACTGTAAGCTTCATGAGGGCAAGGACTACATCTGTTTTGTGCTTCTCTCGTGGCTCACGTGGTAAAGAATCCGCCTGCAATGAAAGATAGCTGGGTTCAATCCCTGGGTCAGGAAGATCTCCCAGAGAAGGGAATGGCAACTCACTCCCTGGAGAATTTCATGGAGAGGGGAGCCTAGGCTACAGGACATGGGGCCACAAAGGGTCAGACATGACTGAGCAACTAACACTTTCAACATTAATATTTTCAGTGACTGGCACAAAATTGGTACTCAGTTAATACTTACAAATAAATTAACAATCAGAAGAACAAGTAACCCAGTGGTTTTCAAACTTAAAAGTGCATCTGAATCACCTGGAAAACTTATTAAAACACAGACAGCCAGGCCTCACCCCAGCCTTTCTGATTTAGTAGGCCTAGGATAGGAACCAATATTTTACCTTTCTAACAAGTTCCCAGTGGATACTGATGTTTTCTGGTACAGTGCCTGGCACATAGCAGGCATGCAATTTTAACTATATTAGTTGAAAGAATAAGTGACTAAAAAGATTTTAACAAGTACTTATTAAATTGAATTTTGTTTTCTGAAATGGAAAAAAAAAAGGTTGGAGTTGAACCCTCTCCCCTGCCTTTTTGGAAAAGAAATGGAAAGATTTCACCCTACATGAAGTTGATTTATAAATATAAGTACATGAAGTCGATTTATAAGTATACATATAAGAAGTTGATTTATAAGTAAATTTAACTTTTTGACTTATTTTGATTTTCTTTTCAGTCAATCTGTATATATCATACTTTATATAACAGCATATTCAAAGCATTTATGAATGGTATATAGTAAAAGTAGCAGCAATTACAAGAAAAGACGGTGACATCAAATCCTTACCCAGGGGATGGCCACCACTGGGCTATGAAAAAAATTTGAGAAAATAAACTTTTAAAAGGGAAAAGGCAAGGTAACCATTATGTGTTTTTAAAAGTTTTTAGTAGAGTAAAATTACAAACTATTCAAGTAACTAACCAGCATGTTATCATTAAAAAAGTAGATGAAATAGCTTAACTCAGGAAGTCATGGTAAAGGGTTAAATAAATAAAACTATCTTTAAATGTATTTTTTCCACAATCAGAAAAGAGGACATTGTTGAGCAGAAACAAAGGCTTAGAACAGTACAAAATACCAGATAGGCAGGTGAGAGTGGAAATCAATATTTAGAAATAAGGTAATGAAAATTCAAAGCTCGCAGTCTTCTAAATTATAGTCCTAATGATTTTGGTTTTCTTGAAGTCCTATAGGTAGTGAATGTATAAAATTGAATTAAATGATATAGTTTTGTGGGTAGGTCAAGTCCTTAATATCATATTAGTCTAGCTGGGAACATGGACTTCGAGTTCTAAATATATAATGAACTTGTAAGTAATACTGTATGACTATAAACAACTATGAAGTATTTAGCCAATCACTCTCAACCAAAACAAGGACTGTTTACCAAGAACATCAGTTTAACTCAGTATGAAATGTAGTTCTTTAACCTTTCAGATAGGAAAATGTTCAGATTATCCAAATTGTCTAGAAAAAAACTCTGTAAACACTTTTCTATCCAAAGACCCTTTCTTATTCCATTCTGTTCTTTCACTTGCATAATATAAACGTGAAAGGGTATCTGGTAAGTATATCTAAATTAAGTTTACTTCAAATTAAACTTCAAGCATTTGGTCTTTATTTTCCCTAAATAGTTTCTGACTCCTAAAGCAAGCAAGCAAACAAACAAACATATAAACAAGCAAAATTTCCATTTTGCCTCTCCTTTTTGGATGTGCTCCAGTATCATAAGATAGTGTAAGTTTATTTTGAAGGCAGGAGGGGTAGTTTTAAGCTTTTCATTAAAAGACTTCGAAATCACATGATTTTCTAAAGTTTTAAGAGAAACTATGGAAGTTTGTGTTATTCTTTTGTATAACACACTAACTCATCTATTCTCATCTCCAGGGGAAAAAAGTGAGTAAGAGGCTACAGTCTGATATTTGGTGACTCTCACCAACACCCAGATTGATTTATATGTTTTTTTCCTCTATGTGTCCACAATGCGTTTCATATAGCTCTCTCATGACAATGACAAAAATCTGAAAATAGATTTTAAAAAAGCCCTCACCCAGTCTGGTTCTTAAAAGTAAGAAATTTAAGTCTAAAATTACATGTTAATTAATTAATCAATTCCAAAATTACATTTAACCTTAACAAGAGGAATTCAAGGTTTTAATTTCTTGCTATCAGGAACAAATTACTTTCATCTTAAAATTACCAAAAGAGTTTGGTCCAGAAAAATGAAAGCTTAATTGCTAGAAAGGAGAATCAAACAAGCTACTGTGTGGCTTATCTTATTTTTAAAAAGTCATGAGCTCATGCATGTTTTGTAGAGCTAAAGGCAGGTTAATTTATGTTAAAGGATCCCTACTTGTTTCACCTGACTTTCAGTTGAGAGAGACAGTCTACGAAAGTCCACCTGAAAAATAAATGGCTCAAATTAAACTTAGGATACGAAGCAAAATACATGATCTTACAAAGTTTGATTCCAAAATAATGTTCTTAAACATGAAAATATCCCAGTTCATTTCCCAAGCAGTATCTTACCTGCTTTATCTCACTTTTTAACTGCATGATCCCAGTTCGTTCTGTTTTGGTTGCTCCAACAGCACCAACCTCATGGATTGAAATAGCAGGGCTGATATTTGAATCAGTAGGACGAACTATATAGCATGACAGATTAAAGAGAAAGAGGGAGGATAATCAGGTTCAAACTTCTTCTCTACTACTTTTAAAAGACTCAGATGTATGACCTACTTTTATGTTAATAATAATGAAAAACTCAACAGCTATAACATTTCTATTCAAAGTGTGGTCCACAGACCTGCAGCATCGTCATCACCTAGAAGCTTGCTACAATTTTAGGCCCAATTGTAGACCTATTGAATCAAAGTCTGCAGTTTAGTAAGATACCCAGGTAATTCTTATGAACATTAAGGCTTGAGGAATACTGCTTTATAACTTTCTCTTACCATTCTAAGGTATCCATCCATCTGATATTATATATTTATTTATTCTAACTCTGAAAGTTAAGCATGGGAGATGACTCTTTTCATTTGCTCTGATATTTTAGGTTCAGTTCAGTTCAGTTCAGTTGCTCAGTTGTGTACGACTCCTTGCGATCCCATGAATTGCAGCACGCCAGGCCTCCCTGTCCATCATCAACTCCCGGAGTTCACCCAAACCCACATTCATTGAGTCGGCGATGCCATCCGGCCATCTCATCCTCGGTCGTCCCCTTCTCCTCCTGCCCCCAATCCCTCCCAGCATCAGAGTCTTCCAATGAGTCAACACTTTGCGTGAGGTGGCCAAAGTACTGCAGTTTCAGCTTTAGCATCATTCCCTCCAAAGAAATCCCAGGGCTGATCTCCTTTAGAATAGACTGGTTGGATCTCCTTGTAGTCCAAGGGACTCTCCAGAGTCTTCTCCAGCACCACAGTTCAAAGGCATCAATTCTTCGGCGCTCGGCTTTCTTCACAGTCCAACTCTCACATCCATACATGACCACTGGAAAAACCATAGTGTCTCTGCTTTTGAATATGCTATCTAGGTTGGTCATAACTTTCCTTCCAAGGAGTAAGCGTCTTTTAATTTCATGGCTGCAATCACCATCTGCAGTGATTTTGGAGCCCCCCAAAATAAAGTCTGACACTGTTTCCACTGCTTCCCCATCTATTTCCCATGAAGTAATGGGACCAGACTTGATATCAAATACCACTGCCAAGCCACCAAGTGCAGGTATAAGGTTAATTTGTGATAGAACCCGAATGCATTTGAATTTAAAGGTGAAAGGATACATCTGATGTATTATAGCAGCTATACACACATACACATCACCATAAATGCTACTGAATTATTGTCAACTGGGATACAAGAAAGTTTTAGATGATATAGATTGCTATTTGTGCTAGAGACTTAATGTAAAGGAATATATAAGACAGTCCAAAACAAAATATGATAGTAATCTACTTAATTTAAAGGGGAAAAAAGACACACAGTGGTTTCCAAATCTTGTTGCAGAAGAGAGTTTTGGTTTAAACTGTTCCATATATAGGNGGTTATAGGGGTTCTATTTATTTGGAGGAAAAGTTTCTCTGATAAAAGAACATCATTTTAAAATCAATGAAACATTTAAAGTGAGCACTGTAAAATAGAAATGCAGTTATTCAACCTTACCACTTCGTTCCACTCCAAACTCCTTGCCACTGAGTATGTGATGCAAGAGGTTCTTCATGGCTGAAGGACTGAGATTCATCAGGCCATCTGTGGCTTCCTCAGCTAGTCAGCAGAAATGTTAGGACAGAGGTATTTCTAATTGGCCTGCCATTACCACCCCATTTTTTCTGTTTCTTTTCTTGCTTAGAATTTCTGAGTCATTTGATTGGAAGAACAGAATTATGAAATACATTTCCAGCACCATATTGCCTAGGCATGCATACTGCAATAGATTCTTAATAATTTAAGGACAGATTATCCAGTTTATGGATTAACCAGGTTTTTGACTTCTTCAGTCCTCTTCCACATCAGTAGGGTATACTCAGTAGAATCTTTATTTGAAAGTGGGAAGAATGACAGATAAAAAAAATCAAACTGGAAACCAGTTGGAGAAAGTAATGGATGTATATATGAAGATGGGCTAAAATAAGCAAAACTTCTCTGTCTGGAAGTATGGAGATTTAAAAAAAGAATAGATATGAATCCACGAAATTATGAAGAATATTGAGAAGATAACTTGAACTTGTTCATCAACATCAGACACCTATTATGAGTTACTACATCTAGGTCATGATTTTAAGCAATGTTAGGACAAACATGTGTGACAATGCTTGCCTTGAGAGGCTGACCAACTAGCAATGTGTGGGAAAGACCAGACATGTGAACAAGATAAACAACAATAAAACATGACATGGCTATACTAAGTGTCAAATGAAAGGTATAGACAATAAATGCGTTGGAAATCAGAGGCGACATCAGTCTCCAAGGATGAGGACTGATAAAACGGGAAGCACTGTTGAAGTAGGAGGCAGAGGTCAAACTACTGAGGGTCTTGGATATCAGACCCAGGGATCATGACTTTATCCTAGAAGAAATGAATAGCCATGGCTTGGGGAATCCACAAGAAAAAAAAAAATTCTGTAATGGGCAATTAAGAAAAAGTAAAGAATGCTTGGGGATTTTATCCCTCTTGAGGTTAACTATTGAATAATCAGACTCATAAAACATCCCTTGATATATGTGTGTGTGTGTGTGTGTGTGTGTGTGTGTGTGTGTGTATGAGACTGACTCTTTGTGACCCTATGGACTGTAGCCTGCCAGGTTCTTCTGTCCATGGGATTCTCCAGCAAGAATACTAGAGTAGGTTGCCATGCCCTTGCTCAGGGGATCTTCCTGACCCAGGGTTCAAACCCATGTATCTTACATCTCCTGCATTGGCAGGCAGGTTAAAAGCCCAATGTAATCTATAATAATGTGCTGAACTGGAAATCATTTACAATAAGGCAGACTTGGACTCAAATTTTGCTATTTACTAGTTATGTAACTTTGGGCAAGTAATTAACCTGAGTTTTATTATTTTTTTAAATTGATCATTAGTTTTATATAAAATTTTATTTTAAAGGTTATTTTCCATTTACAGTTATTACAAAATTATAGGCTATGTTCCCATGTTACACAATACATCCTTGAGCCTATCTTATATCCAATAGTTCGTTGAGTTTCAATTTCTTTTTCAGTAAAAGTGAGATTAAAAATACCTTCACCATTGGGTTGTTGTAAAGATTAAATGAGATAACGTATAAAAGTAGTGTCTGGTATCTGGTAGGTACAGAATAATCATTAGCTTTATTTCTCTAAATGGTTATTTAAATATGCATTATATCATGTAATTTAGGTTGGATTCAAATCAATAAATTTAGCTGCTTGCTAACAGTGCAATTAAAAGCCTTTTGGGGAAATTTAATTGAAACAATGTTTAACATTGAGTTTTACAACTATGACTTTACTTTTGTATGCAATCCCTATCTCTATTATTTTGCATTCTTGTTGAAATCAAACAAATACGAAAGTCATGCCATGGGGTCCCCCCATAATTCTGTGCTACAGCTTCCAAAGGCCCCATTTATTTTTCTAAAACTACCACCTTGCCAAATATACCTTTAGCTAATATCAAAAGGTTTTGTCAGATAAATATTAACAGAAATATTGCCTTCCTTTATTTGATCCTGACGGTAACTAGACAGAATACTGACACTATAATCAAACTGATGTGGTAACTCAATCTGACAGCCAGAGGTGGCATGCCTGAATCAGAATCAAACCCAGTCTGTCATACTTAGTTTGATGTATGCAGAAGATCCAGGTTCAATCACTTGGTTGGGAAGATCCCCTGGAGAAGGAAATGGCAGCCTACTCCAATATTCTTGCCTGGAGAATTCCATGGACAGAGGAGCATGGTGAGCTGCAGTCCATGGGGTTGCCAAGAGTTGGACATGACTGAACAGCTAACACTTTCACTTTTCTCATGCCCTGGATCATTCTAGGAGTTAGTAGGAAGGTAATTTGGAGTGCAGAGCTACAAAAAGATGGAATTTTGAAGTTGAAAACTGATATATAAACTTGTTATAGCAATCCCTTGACTTGCACAGAGACAAACATGGGAACAATACTGCTATATGCAGGATNTATATGCAGGATCCGAGCTACTGATAGAAATCTTTTAGCTTCCTTTCTCTCCTGATTCAAAACTTAACAGACCTCTAATAAAAGTGAATTCTGCTTCAATTACTTAATTGAATACCTGAGCATCGAAGGGAGTGGGCCAATTCTGTTGCCATAACTTGTATGATCAGACCAATTCGAAGTCGAAACATTTCAGCAAAGAGGCCAGGCTGAGTTCGCATATACATGGCTAGATATACCATTATTTCCTGTGCATGGAATGAATACAGAAAAAATTATACCATGGATCTCACAAGGCCTATTTTGTGGTCTTCAGAAATTGCCAGATCAACTGAAAACAAACTTTTAAATATCAGTCATCAGATTAGGCTTTATAATTCTGCTCACCTGTGTAAGAATTGAAATGCTCATATCCCCTTCACTGGCTTCATCTATCAGTTGAGTGAGTACCTCATAGGGCAGAGGTCTAAGGAAGAAGACAGTGAACAAAGACAAAATTCTGCAACTACTTAACCTAAATATATTGAGAAAATGAAAAAGCTCCTCCTAAGTCCAAGTCAGTGTCTCAACATCTCATCATTACTGGTATTATTCTGTTTCTTTCAGTCTTCAAAGTTTACTGCCTCCCCAAAGCACTCTGGCCTGTATGAACTCAGGAGAGCTCTGCTCCCTCCTCTCTAAGCCTGGATTGCCTTTCTCCCTCACAATTGTACTTAAAACTCACCCCATGATGTCCATCCAGACCAGGTTTTCATGTTAATTCTTAACATTAGATAAGTAACTATTATGGCTGGAAAGTAACAAACTAAATTTAAGCTGTGCCTTTTGGAAGCCATTTTATCACTTTACAATAATACTTTATAGTCTTATACTAATTTTTATAGATCTATCAGATTATATATATATGCACACATGCTCCCTCCCACATTTCTGACTCTCCTGTTGATACTAAGCGCTCTAGGGGCATGGAGGATGTCATCTTCTTTTGGATTACCCACAGTAGTCACAGAATTGATCTAATTTGTAATAAAAGGTTCTGCTTGGCAGGAGTAAGGTGTTATGGACTGAATTGTGTTCCAAGTTCCTATGTTGAAATCCTAACTCCTAGGACCTCAGAGTGTAACCTCGTTTGGAGATGGGGTCTATAAAGTGACTCTATAAAGAGGTAAGCTAAAGTGAGGTCATTGAGTGGGCCCTAATCTACTATGACTGGTGTCTTTTATAAGTGAGAAATTTGGACAGAGAGAAGAAATGTGAAGAGACATAAGAAAAAAATAGCCATCTATAAGTATAGGAGAGAGGTCTGGAATGAAGTCTATAGAATAGCTCATTTTGTATGTTTGTGTGGGGTAATTCCAGTTGCCTTGTTTGTTGATTTTTTTTGAAGGAAAGTTTTGGGAAAGTCAATAAGTAAAAACAAACAAACAAAAAACCTCCAAAAGAGCACAATACATTTGAGTATTACTCCCTGTGAGTTTTCTCTTTCATTTACTCATGTCCTATCACTGCTTCCTGGTGGCTCAGATGGTAAAGAATCTGCTTGCAATGTGGGAGATGTGGGTTCGACCCCTGGGTTGGGAAGATCCCCTGGAGAAGGAAATGGCAACCCACTCCAATATTCTTGCCTGGAGAATCCCATGGGCAGAGGAGTCTGGCGGGCTCCAGTCCATGGAGTCACAAAGAGTTGGATACAACTAAGCACAGCACAGAAATATCACTACAAACATTCTCACATTGAGAGTCCCTGATAGAAGGTCACACACATAGGACATTATCATCCATTTGTAGATTAGGACAACAGAATTGTGGCCAGTCCTCACAGCTCCTTAAAATTTCAGAGAAGCTTGATCAAACCCAAACAAAACCATACTAACGCAGAGATGGTCTTCTCTCGAGGTTCTGGAGGGAGTCCCACTGTCAAATGTTTCTGATGGGAGAGAAGGTCTGTGCAGGCCTACAAATAAACAGTGTAACAGTATTACCCTTCACAGAACACCTCAGATTTCCATGAAAATTCCTCTTTACAGACTAGAAACCTTTGCTCCCCCCTTAATTTAATGACACATCAGTCTTTTTCTTAGGAAATGCCATGAACATCAGAAAAGAGAGATTTCTATGAAGGTATTTTTATTTCCTAAGAGGTAGGATCTTTTAGTCTGGTGTAAATTCCTTCTTAAGATCTATGATTTTTATAGATTTTAACACCTCTATAAGTCTACAGTTTATATGCTTTGGTATTAAATATTTGACACTCATAAAAGAAAGGTTAACTGATATCAGAAATTTTATGTAGGAAAAACAACAGTTCAAATGATTAGATGCTGTGGTGATTTCCTTAAAAAACTTCAGAAACAATTTTTCTAAAAAGCACCTCCATTTAGATTTGATATAAATTTAAGAATTGATAGTACCTCATCGAGTGCTTCCACCTTCTTCCTTAAGATTCCAGAGATGTATCTGATCAGGCCCCAGTGACGGATTTCTCCAGCTCTGCCATATAGCTCAGCGAGCAGCTCTCTGACCGTCATGCTTCCTTCATCACACAATCCAGTGTCCCAGTCAGGGCCTCTGAAATGTTAAAGGGAGGCCTACATTAATTACAAATAAAGCTACAGGCAACAATCTTTCATTTGTGCTATAATGAGTGTGTCTGTTTTTGACAGGTCTCTCTCATTAGGAAATGAATGTTATTTACTGTGAATTCTTATAAAAAACTATTTTAATAGTCAGTATTGAAAGCCAAATATCTAGGCAAAAATAAATCTTAGTTCCAGTTGTGTTCTGACAAAATGCATTCTTTTACCCTCTCAATGGGCTTCAAGGTAGCTGAAATTAAGTCAAAGATTTGATTTAACTATTGCAAGTTCAGAAAGTATGGTGCACTTAGGGAAGTAATGAAGAAAAAATTTGCTTATTTTTAAAAGATATACATTATTGCTGTAAAAATTTATATAATGCAAGTCAACTGTAAAATACCATAAAAGATATATAAAGTGTTATAAAATTGGGAATTCAATATATGATAAAAGGTAGATTATTTATTAAATGATGTTAAGACAAGTAGCCACTGGGGAAAAAGTTGAATCCATGCTTTGCACTGTACACCAAAATTCCAAATGTATCAAATTTAAATGTTAAAGTACTAAAAGAGATAGGGGAGAACTACTTTATTATTTTAGAAGCAAGAGGACTTTTAAACTGTGTACTTTATACCAGAAACCACAAAAGAAAGGTTGATACATTTATATAGCACACATAAATATATATTTATATAAATACCAAAAACTCGTTGCAAAAACCACTATAAGAAAAGTAATAGAAAAAATTACAAACTGAGAAAAAATATTTCCAATTCATAGGCCAATTTCTCTAATATATGAAGAATTCCACTAAAAAAACTACTAGAACTCATCAATGGATTCAGTACAGTTGCAGGATACAAAATTAATATACATAAATCTACTGCATTTCTACAAACTGACAATAAAGTATCAGAAAGAGAAATTAAGATCAATCTCACTTAAAATCATATCAAAAGAATAAAATAAAAATAAATCTAAGTAAGGAGATAAAAGACCTGTACTTGGAAAACTATAAGACACTGATGAAAGAAATTGAAGGTGACAAAAACAATGAAAAAATATACTGTGTTCATGGATTGAAAGAATTAATATTGCTAATGTCACCATACTACCCAAGGCAATCTATAGATTCAATGCAATCCTTATCAAAATACCAATGGCAGTTTTCACAGAACTAGGACAAATAATCCTAAAATTTGTATGGAAATACTAAAGACACTGAATGGCCAAAATAATTTTAAAAAGAAAAAGCTGGAGGAATCATGCTCCCTGTCTTTGGACTATAAGAAGTATGGTACTGGCACAAAAGCAGACACACAAACCAATGGAACAGAGTAGAGACCCCAGAATAAATTCACGCTTATATAATCAATAAATGTTCAACAAAGGAGATAAGAATATACAATGGGAAAATACAGTCTCTTTAAACAAATGGTGTTGGGAAAACTGGACAGCTACTAATACATGCAAGAGAATCAAACTGTATTACTTTCCTATACCATATACAAAAGTAAACTCAAAATGGATTAAAGACTTAAATGTAAGACATGAAACCATAAAAATTCTAGAACATAGACAGTATGCTCTTTTGACACTGGTTTTAGCATTCTTTTAAAAAATTTTACTTTATTTTACTTTACAATACTGTATTAGTTTTGCCATACATCAACATGAATCTGCCATGAGTGTACATGAGTTCCCAATCCTGAACCCCCTTTTTATTAGAGAATAGTTGCTTTTCAATGTTGTGTTAGTTTTTGCTGTACAGCAAAGTGAATCAGCTATATGTGTGTGTGCATATATATATATATATATATGTATCTATATATATAGATATGTATATATCTATGTATATATCTATATCTATATGTATATATATGTATATATATATATATATCTCCTGTCTTTTGGATTTCCTTCCCATTTAGGTCACCACAGAGCACTGAGTAGAGCTTCCTGAGCTATACATTAGGTTCTCAATAATTATATCTATTATACATAGTAGTGTATATATATCAACCCCAATCTCCCAATTCATCCCACCATCACTTCCCCTGTTGCCATCTCCTATTCAAGTGTGGATAAATAAGCAAATAAGACTACCTCAAAGTAAAAGTTTTGCACAGAGACAGAAACTGTCAAGAAAAAGTCTGTCTACTAAATAGAAGATTATTGTAAATGATATACGCACATCTCCTGTGTCTCCTGCATTAGCAGGCAGATTCTTTACCACTGAGCCACCTAGGAAGACCCACTTCAGTAGTATNGTAGTATTCTTGCCTAATATGTATAACCTAAATTTAATTATGAAGAAACATCAGATAAACCAAACTTTAGGGATATTCTGCAAAATAAATTGTCTGTATCCTTTAAAAATGTTAATAACAGCCATATCATCTTTTCTTTCTTCTCTGCTTCCACCATCATATCAACTCCTCTCTTATAAGGACCCTTATGATTATATCTGGCCCACCTTGATCAACCAGGATAATCTCCCGCAACTCAACATTCTTTTTGAAAAAATTTATTTTAACTGAAAGGATAATTGTTAGTCTTCTGACCTCTGGGACTAAGATAATAAATCTGTATTGTTTTAAATTTTAAAAAGTCAACAACATTAAAGATAAAGACTTAGGAACTGTTCCACATTAAAGGAGACAAGGGACATGTGAGAACTAAATGAAATTCATCATTTAGATTTTCTTTTGCTATACAGACATTATTGGGACAACCAACAAATCTTAGATATTTGTTGGACAACCAACAAAGCTGTACATTAGATAGTGGTATTATCTGAACATTAATTTTCTGATTTTGACAATTATACTGTGCTTATATAAGTGAATCCCTAGTCTTTAGGAAATACTCACTGAAGTATTAATATTTAGAGGTAGAGAGGGATCATGTTTACACTTACTGTCAATGGTTCAGAAAAAATGTGTGTGGTGATGACAATGATGAGATGATGATAAAGAAGACAGGGAAGGATGAAAGGAAGGAGGGAGGGAGGGAGAGAGAAAGACAGAGATAGAGAAATATTAAAGCTCAGTGTGAACATCTGAGGGATCTGAGTGATGGATATCCAGAAATTCTTTTTTGTATTATCTTTACAAGTTTTCTCTCCAAGTTTGTAATGGTCAGAATGAAAATAAATAATATGAAAATAAGTGTGTGATATCTCACAATCAGGGAAGATTCTTTTTATTCCTAGAGATCAGAGAAAGTTTCATGGAGGTGACAGATAATTCCGGCCTTGATATATAGCTAGAATTCCAACAAGGAGAGATGGGATGTGGTAAAGAAGAGTAGGCCAGACAGAGGAAAAAACATGAACCAAGGTCTGAAAGTAGTCATGTACAGGCTTTGGATATGATAAGCAATGGGCTGTTTTGGTGGGAGAATTCACACTCTGATGGGGGAGCAATGGTAGATAAAGGTTGAAAGTTATACTACAAAGGATATAGGTTTGATCACTGATTCCCAACTATAGTTGCGGTCATGTAGGGAGAAGCAGGGGGTGAGAAAGACTTGAAGATGATGACACAGTTTCACATCTGGGTGACTGAAGCAATGATAATACCATGAAAAGCCAGGCAGCAGTATGTTTCTGGTAAAGACAGTGAATTTGACTTTAGACATGTTGAGTAAGAAGATATAAAAATAAATTCCAAGTAGATCAAGAACTTAAATTTTTAAAAATTCTTAAAGGCATTTAGAATATTTCTAAATTCTGAGAGGGAAGAAGATTCTCCCCATGTATGACAAGAAATCCAGAAACCAAAAAAGAAAATTCTGATGTAGATTTGACTATATAAAATGAAATTTTTACACAGAGAAAAGCATATGAACAAAGTTAAAAAGCAAATTATTTGGACAATATATCTGCAACAAGTATAGCAAGGAAAATACTAATATATGCTATCAATAAGAAAAATATAAATAACTCAATAGAAAGCAAGGTTTACGAACAGACAATTCACAGCCATAGGAGAGCCCACCTCCCAGTTTCTACTCAAATTCACAAAGGGATATTCGGTAGAATTCCAAGTGTATTAAAAGCCACATAGTACATCATACACAATCTACTCAAAAGGTTTGATATTACCTAGTTTTAGGGAGATTACAAGTTTGAATCAGATGTTATGGTAAAGTTAGTATATACCAGATTAGATGAAGAAAATTCATGTGTTGGCAGCAGAAAAGTTGACAGTCAACCATGGATCATCTGACCTGATAGGAAAGCGGGAGTTTTTCAAGTCTTTGCCCATCCCAACTACCCTGCTGAATCATCGGTTTTCATTCAGGCTGCAGTCATTCTGTCCTTACCCCTTATCTCTTTTCACTTTCTCTATCTTTTCATTACTCTGCATTTAGTATTGTGCCTGGCACATAAGTACTCAGCTGATACTTTGTGAACAGAGTGCCTTACCTTAAAGGAAAAAGAAAGGAACAAAGGTATCAAAGTAATAATTCTCATGTGTTTTTTCTGGTAGTAGCATATAACAAGTTTTAACAGTTGGTACATGAATAGCTTGTATGAAAGGGGTAGTCCCTCACAGCATCGTACTGTCAGGAGGCTTATGTAAGGCATAAGTTCTACCATCCACAACAGAAGGAGGGCAAGGAAACTCCCAGGAAAGAGAGGAGGGGTTACATGTCTAGGTATATACCTTAGTAGCACCATGAGGAGTTGCTAGGTTAGAAAGCTCTGAATGCAGCAGTGGTTTGGGATACTCATGGCCCGGGGTTTATCTCTTGTTAGCAGATGCAGGATGAATTTTGAGGAGGATGCAAAGCAGATAGGCCCTAAATGGTTTAAAATATGTTTGGGCTATTTTTAATAAAATTGGGTATGTAAAAATTCAACTTCGGTGCTGATGGGCTTTTCAGCTTCCTTGTTTACTCATTAAACACTATAATCTGATGGAAACAGCATAGGCACTGGAGTCAGGCAGATCAAGGGGACTTCATTATCAACTAGAGAGGCTGAAAGTCCCAGATCCTTACCTAGCCTTCTTTGACACTCCCTGGCAGTGAGAAAGGTGGAGCAGAAGTTTGAGCTTCTCATTCAGCCTTTGTTGACAGGAGTAGCACCACAGATTTTTCTCTGGGGCTTGGGTGGAGTAAAGTGGTATTGTCTCAAAGATGTCTGTCTTGCTAGGGTGCCTTTTCTCTGGTCCTTTGTCTGGGAAAAACGGGTTTTCCTTAGGGTTTTTGTTGTCTGTGCTGACTGGTTGTCCTTTTTAGGCTGATGGCTTCTCCAGCACCCAATAAGGAAACAAAGAAAACCTGGGGATGTTACCACCCCGTCACTCTTCAATCCTGAGCAGCCAATGTGCTTTCTTCTCTCTACCTTTCAACATCTTGTTACATTTGTTTTATAAATAATGTCCTCCTGTACTTAGCAGGAGGAACAGAGAAAAATGCATTTACTCTATTTTGTCTAGAACCAGCAATTTCACTGTGGTTACATTTAAAGAGATTCTTAAAGGCTACCCACTCCAGTATTCTGGCCTGGAGAATTCCAACGACTGTATAGTCCATGAGGTCACAAACAGTCAGACATGACTGAGTGACTTTCACTTTCACATTTTTTGGAAATAATACTGAAATGTTTAAGGATAAAAAATCAGGAACAGAGTACATCAAGGCTGTATTTTGTCACCCTGCTTATTTAACTTCTGTGCAGAGTACATCATGAGAAATGCTGGACTAGATAAAAGAGAAGCTGGAATCAAGACTGCTGGGAGAAATACCAATAACTGCAGATATGTAGATGATACTATCCATATGGCAGAAAGTGAAGAAGAACCAAAGAGCCTCTTGATGAAAGTGGAAGAGGACAGTGAAAAAGTTCGCTTAGAGCTCAACATTTAGAAAATGAAGATCATGGCATCTGGTCCCATCACTTCATGGCAAATAGATGGGGATACAATGGAAACAGTGAGAGACTTTATTTTGGGGGGCTCCAAAATCACTGCAGATTGTGATTGCAGCCATGAAATTAAAAGATGCTTGCTCCTTGGAAGGAAAGTTCTGATCAACCTAGATAGCATATTAAAAAGCAGAGACATTACTTTGCCAACAAAGGTCCGTCTAGTCAAAGCTATGATTTTTCCAGTAGTCATGTATGGATGTGAGAGTTGGACTATAAAGAGAGCTGAGCACCAAAGAATTGATGCTTTTGAAGTGTGGTGTTGGAGAAGCCTGTTGAGAGTCCCTTGGACAGCAAGGAGATCCAACCAGTCCATCCTAAAGGAAACCAGTCCTGAATATTCATTGGAAGGACTGATGCTAAAGCTGAACTCCAATACTTTGGCTACCTGATGTGAAGAACTGATTCATTGGGAAGACCCTGATGCTGGGAAAGATTGAAGGTGGGAGGAGAAGGGGACGACAGAGGATTAGATGGTTGGATGGCATCATTGACTCAATGGACATGAGTTTGAGTAGGCTCTGGGACAGGAAATCCTGGCGTGCTACAGTCCATGGTGTCACAAAGAGTCAGACAAGACTGAGTGACTGAACTGAACTGACTTAGGGATTAAGTGATAAAATGGTATCCTCTTCAAAATAATCCAGGAGGAAGAGAGAATGAGAATATAGATGGAACAAGATTAATCATGTGTTTATAGTTGTTCAGGATGGGAGATAGGTCTAAAAGTATTCAGCACACTATTGTCTCTATTTTTGTATAAGTTTCAGCATTTCTGTCATCAAAGTTACTCTCCCTCCTCTGTTGAGGATGGACTGGAAGAGAACTAGATTGAAGCAGAAAGTTGTTAGGAAACTGTAGCAACAGTCCTAGCGAAAGACAAAGGTCTGAATGAAGACAGCAACAGTAGAGATGCAGAAGATAAATATTTAGAGATAAAACTGGACAGACTTGATGATTAACTGGATATGGGGAGAAGACTTGACGATTAGGTAAGTGTTAGTTCCAATAATAAAGATGGAGAATTGACTCATAGAATGGAGTCATAGAAGTGAATCCATTTTTGATGTTTGATTGTTGACTGCTTTCAAGTTGTACAACTTCCCTTTCCTTTCCAGTCTCCATCTGGGCAAGTTGATAAGAAAGTCTGAGTGTTATCTCTTTGGTGCCATTGAGAACAAACCCTCATCCAAGCCTCACCTCCATATCAAAATAAAATTCCAAATCCAGCCGCATTCTTGCTTTTTAAGGGCCAATTTGACAGCCTGCTCCTCTGTCCCCAGAAAGTTCCATTATGTAGGTAATAAACATTTCACACCCTTCTGGTATGTGCGTGGCATCATCAGTCTCGATATCCAAACCAAATTAGGGGAGGGTGGGGGTCAATCCTCCCTCTCCAGGGTGTCAACAAAATGAATAAATAAGGAAGAACAGGTTATTTTGTTGGGGGTTCTGGGAGAACAGGAGAAAGGAGTTCAATTTGGGCATACTGAGTTAGAGGTACCTAGATAAGATGTACTTCGCAGAGGGTGCCTGACACATAGCAAACACTCACTAATGCTAGTTTCATTTTCCTGTAAGCCTCCATATTCTTACTTCTTTTGAGTTACAAATTTATTTACCTGTAGATTTTTTTTAAATAATGGAGGCTTATGTGATTAGTGACTTACTATGGACAAGGCATTGTATTAGAGACTGCAGATATTTTATTTTGTTTTAATCTTCATAACAATTCTACGAGGTATGTATAATCTAAATTTCAAAAATGAGGATAATTAAGACTTTGAAGTTATACAGCAAGTAGGTTGCAAAA
>SJYE01123208.1:135800-165202 GCA_006408755.1 Eudorcas thomsonii | reverse complement strand
TGCTTACCTTAAATAATGCCCTAGAGTGTTGATCTTTTCACCTCTAAAACTTTCCCATAAGAGTTCCCTAAATTTTGACAAAAAGTAAAGCAAAAACAATGATGCCTTCAGAATGTATGCTATAGCAATCTAGTTTTCTTAAGTCTGACTAGAAATACTTACTCATTTAAAAAGTGAACTAAAAAGGACATATATCTTTACCATGGTGGCATTTTCCTTACTGCTAGTTACTAGCAGAAACCATAATGGCTAGTTCTATCATTTTCTGTAAGAATGGTAGTTTTGCAAAATAGGTGATAGAAATATCTCCTGTGTAAATTTACCTGGTCCTCTTGTTGGGGATGAGATGAATCAAGTAAGTTGAATGAAGGCCGGGAAGCCTGAAATATCTTTGTAGGAAGATACATATGGACATCTGCAAGAGGTTGACATTTATGGAAACGCTTAGATAATTAAGAGATTAATAACAATGAACAGTTGATCTCAACAATGAAGTTACATATGGTTAGTTCCTTATGGAACAAGAATGGGAAATTTACTCTTTCTTGGTAATTGCAAAGAAAAGATACATGAAGGTCAGATAAATCAATGGATATTTGATCAATTAATAAACATATTTTGAATAGAATATCTAGACTTATAGCATCAGCTGGACATATAAGATGTTAAATCCTATGAATGTAATTAATACCACAATGGAGCTATTACTGATACTTTAAAAGAATACAGAAAGAACCCAGTTACATTTTATATTTTCCAGATTCTCCTAGGAGAATATCTGGCAGCTAGCAGTTAGAATTCCTTGAGAATAGATAAATGAATGACCCTATCTAGGAAATAAAAAATGTAGTGGCTGATCAACTTTGAGATATTTTAAGATTTTTACTTACAGTTCATTGTTGAAATACTTACCATAACCTCTAAGGAGAGATTTTCTTGCCATTTTTGCCATTTTACAGATACAGAAAGAGAGATACAGAGCCCAAATAACTGTTTAAGCAAATAAGTAGCAGAGCTGGGAATTAAAGCTCAAGTTTCCTAACTCACAATCTAGAAGTATAACTTAATAAAACTGAAGTCTTTGCATAAGCCCTTTGTCAAGGAAGCATAGACAAATGCTATATATGCTAAGTTTTTCCCTCTTCTAATTGTTAAATGATTCTCCAGTGATCATGTTTAATATTTTTGGTTAGTAATGGTCAATAAAATTTTAGACAGTAAAAGCATGCATCTCTTTCTTGTCATCTGTGAAATGTTAATATTTAGGTCCTCTAGGTGTGGCCAACGAACCCTTCTGTCCCTTCACATGCAGCTACCATACAGGTACTGAACACTCTTAGGAACTATGACTACTTCTGGCAATGTGTACTAGAAAAGACATCCTCCACTGCAGACACTACTGAGGAAGGGTAGTGATCCTGGGGAGAAGAATGGCAAAGTTGTCAAATAATGATACTGTAGTTGACAAACAGCTCTATACTGCTGAAACAACTGACTGTATAAGTTACAGCTGGCCTAAGGAGCCAGATGTAGCTTACTAAAGGCAGAATATTTCCCTTTCATTGCAAGACTATCTTGTAATAGTCTGCAATGCTTTCTCTTTAAATAAAATTATTTCCTAATTAGTAAATTTTCCAAAGGATGAAAAAATTCTTTTCACATTTTAATACTTTGATGTTAAAGCTGAATATGCTCCACACCTCTTGTTCTGTCTGTTCCTTCTATGTAACTGGATAAACCAGACTACCTAGCACTATACTATAGCAAAAAGTGAAAAAGTGAGTGTTGGTCACTCAATCATGTTTGACTCTTTGCAGCCCCATGGACTGTAGCCTGTCAAGCTCTGCTGTCCATAGAATTCTCCAGGCAAGAACACTGGAGTGGGTAGCCATTCCCTTCTCCAGGGGATCTTCCTCGCCCAGGGACTGAACTGGGCTCACCTCTGTCCGGCTGGATTTTTTACCATCTGAGCCACTAGGGAAGCCCTATCTATAGCAAAAGTATACCCAATTATTAATTTCACAAATATTTGAGCATCTAATATATTCTAGGTGCTGTTTGAGATGCTGAGGATAACGCAGTGAACAAAATAAAGTTCCTGCTTACACTGTAATAAACACCCACCCCCATCCTGGGCTTGACATCATCCTGTTCCTGACTCCAGTGAGTCATGGCATTACTCACTCTGTACATGCAGCTCCTTGGCCTTGGTCACCAAGGACATTAAATCGCAGGTTGTTTGCACAGCAGTTCGGAACCGATTTAGCCCTCCCTTCTGTGAGGTAGGGGCTAGTTTAGGATGGGGAGCAGTGTGTGCCAAAAGGTGATCTAAATAACGAGCAACTTCATCACCAGAGTGAGCTGCAAGGTTAGTGGGGAAAGGGGGGAGAGAAAAATAAATATTTTAGTAACTTCACAGTCTACACCACCAAACAGAATGACTGGCTCCTGTGCCCACACTACAGCATCAGAAACATGTTGTTTTAGCTCATGGGGTAAAAAAAAAAAAGTTTGTGATCATTTTACAATCTTTATTATTCAGAAACCATGACCGTTTACCAGGCACCACCTATTCCTCAACCTTGTTGAGATAATACTACTTTTAGGGCCTGTGAAAGTAGTATGAGCTTATTATAGGCAAGGTGGAGCATTTCATGATCTATGTATGTGTATGTGGTGGTAGTGTTGGTGGCAGTGGAGGAGGAGGAGAAGAAGGAGTAGAACAGGGCCCTTTGAATTTCACTGGTATGAAGAAACTTGTGGAGAAGGGCAAAAATCTTCCACTAAACATGGAGCCTAGCTGAAAACAGATTTCAACAAATGGCACATACTATGGCTAAAAAAAAAAAAGGAAAAAACCCACCAATCTCCATGTGGCACTGGTACCAAAAGAACTACTGACCACATGTTGATCTTTTTAGTCATGCCTTCATTTATTAATCAAATATTTATTGTCCACAGTGGACCAGGTGGTGTACTAGGTGCTGAGGTTTCAGTGGTGAAGAAGACCAATATGGTCTTTATTCTCTGGGGTTCTCCCTCTGTCCTACACCTTCTGTAACATTATCTCTGATTATGGACAATAGAAACAAAAAAACCATATTCTGTGGATGTTTAACATTTTGGATTTTACATGAACATTTATAGTTGGCAAAGCCCAGTGTTTGGATCAATACTGACGTCTGCTATATCAGTCATGCATCATCTGGATTTTGGTCATCTTTGGGGATTTCTCCAGTTGTATTTCTGTTCTCTGACATGACTAATGGGAACTAGCAAAGCTGCAAGAGTGGACCTCACACTCAGTGACATCTTAATGACAAATATTATAACCTTGATTATAATCTAGACACTTGAATGGAGGATTATGAAGAATATGGGATGGCAGGCAATAGACATGTCCACTGTGAGGCCACNCACCAATGAGTAAACCCAGACAGAAGAAAGTGACTAAGATTGCATAATATCAAACTTAATAAAACATATCACTAAAGAGATATATTTAAGAAAGCAATCTGAGAGAATGAGTGTTACAGATGTAAATTACACCTACCTATGGAATAGCAAACAACATCAGTATATGGTCAAAGTAATGATTTTCAAAATATTTGGTTTTCAAAATATCTGTTTATGCCAAGATAGATATCATGACTTTGGATATCACTGATAACATGAAATAACCTTGTATTTAATGTACTCTTCAAACAAAGAAATTCATACTATTTAGATCTTATGAAAACAGTGAATTAAATGGTACTTAGGTGAGTATATGCTGAACCCAAGTGAGAAAACAGTCCTTCTGACTACTAGTGTGCTGGTTTATTGTATATAAGATTATGCTTGCTAGCTCATTGAGGAAAGCTAATTTATTTATCTATTTTTTCTTCTTTCCAACATACCACTATTAAGATGAAGAAATTGGCTGCCTTAATATACAGGTTAACAGGCAAATACCCAGACAAAGAAAGTAGGCAGACCATGTTTTACATAATTAAAACAATAATTCATTTCCATCAGCCTTTTCTCTCTTTGGGATTCAAAATAATATAATGCTTGCCCTACCTAGGTCCACATTTTAATACTTAAAGTGTTTTTCAGGCATTTTAAATTTATTCCCTCACAATACTATCTCACTATATCATCTTTGTGTGCCTAGAAGGTAATTAGATTTTATGCTGCTTTATGCAATAGGCATGCAAAATCAGTTTTTTCAAACTATAGAGACCTTCCCAGAGTTTCTGATGTGTCCCTGTAATATTCTATATAACCCTAATGGAATTTCATATTTTTGTGCTTTTTAATGTCAAAAAGCAGTATGTATATGTCTAGTTTTCCTACTATATACTTGATTAAGTATCTCTCACTCACCACTGCTTCCATCTATTTTTAAAGCACCAGTAATTTTATGTACCTGGGAGAGAAGTCTCTCCTAACCTTAATTAAGGGATAGTCCAACTCTATACTCCACCATCACCACAGGGATATTAGACGAGAATCCAAAGGTAAGTAGAAGTATGAAAAGTGAAGCCAAACAATAGTAGAAATCTAGGTGTATTAAATAGGAATGAGACTACTGGCAGTGAGAAATATTAAGGAGGATGCTCAATAATATTTCGTGTTCTTGTCCAGCAAAGCCAGTGACTTTATGAAGCCTCCTTACCATTACGGGATAAACCATAGCCATCAATCCAGTCACCAGATTCCAGCTCATTATCATAGTCATCATAATCTTCACTGTACAGTTTACCCTCAGGTCCAGGGTCCATGAAGCTCAAATGTGTGCAACAAGATGTTGTCAAAAACTCTGACAATTTACCTGTTTGAATCCTGAAAACAGGGTAAATAAAACACAGAAAATCAGAGGAAATTCTTTTTAAAACAACACGCTTTAGCGGGAAAAAAAAGATACCTGAAATGTTTTGGGGGGTTACTAACGTTTATACATTAGTACAAATTTTTTAAAGTGAAAATTTACAGCCCTCTTAGACATTATGTAATATAGGTTAGGGTACCATGTTAAAGACTGCAATTATGGGTTCACAATCCACCAGCAGATCAGTTTTTCTGTCTTACACTGCCACACACTATGTTGTTAACTATGCTGAACATGTAGCAAAAATTTCCATTAGCTGCAAAATAAGCTAGGACAGAATGAAGATAAATCATCTCAAATTTGTCATATCATTTAAAAAAATACTCAAAAAGACCATTTTGAAAAGAAAAAACAGTATTTGACAATTTTAAGAATTATAGTAGATTGTAAATTATGTCCCTCCCTACTTATAAAGCCAATTGCAAAACTCAAACCCAAAGGGAAACCCAATAGTACTGATTTTTAAAAGAAGTCCAACTTGAGGGGGCTCCCAATGACCAGATCTTAATATGAACACTGAAATAAACAATGGAATAGAGCATGACATAAGAATAAAATAAGAATCTATGACTATGCTGACAATAAAACTACAGAATAAATGGGGTATGGGGAGCTTTTAAAAAATTTATTTTTTACAGAAAGAGTCCAACTAGTACATGCGCAAAGAATGATAGAAACACAGAATTTTACAACCACATTTTACAAAACACAGTCATTTTACAACCACATTAATAATAACTGCTTCATCAATGGAAGCTAAAGTCATTTAGTCAAAGACTGTTAGAGAAAGAATAATAGGGTCTTGAGTGGAAGATTATGAAGAATATGGAGACAAGCACTCTCCTCATGGAAGGGCTGGCAAACAATAGACACATCAATTGTGAGGTCACCAATGAGCGAACCCAGACAGAGGAAAGTGACTCAAGATACCATTTTAACCAAATCAAGAGGCATTCTGTAAAACAACTGACCTTTCTTCGAAACTACAGTGAAAATTGTCATGAAATATTAATGAAAGGCTGAGGGATTGTTCTAGATTAAAAGACATCAAAGAGATATAATAACTAAAATACAGTGAGTGACTTTTCATTGGATCTGGAGCAGGAACAAAGCTATGGGAAAACATTATTGAGACAACTGGGTAATTTTGAATATGAACTCTATAATAGATTCATATCAATATTAAAAGTACTGAGTGTGCTGATTATATTGTCATCATTTATGAGAATGCCCTCTTTCTTAGAAGACAGAGACAAGTATTTAGGGTTGAAGAGTCATGATATCTCTAATTCTCACACACTTTAGCAAAAAAAGTGTGTGTGTGTGTGTGTGTGTGTGCACATATGTATGTGTGAGGCAGGGAGAAGGATAAGAACAAGGGAGTAAGGGAGGGAGTGTAGGAAGGAAGGGAGAGAGACAACACACAAATGGGACAGATGTTAATAACAGGTGAGTCGAGGGAGGGTATATAGTATTCAATAAGATTCTTGCACATCTGTGTCTACTTAAAATTTTTCTAAATAAAAACTTAGGGAAAAAAAAAGAAAAACAGTCAGAATTGAATAGTCCAACAACCTTCTTTTCTCCCTCCTTCCTTCCATTCTTCCTTCCTTCCAGAGTAATTTTCCTGACCCGCTGAATTTATGGGGTATAGGCAAGGAACAGGATGAGGAAAAATTCCAACTCTTCTCTGTAAGATTAAATTCCTTGATTCAATCTATCAAATACCAGGCCTTCGGAATATGATAGGTACATGTTGTTAAAAGACACAGAGAAAGGCATCACCAGTTTACCATTACTATATCCAGCATTCAAACTTCATTACATTTCACTAAACAGTGCATAGAGGTCACATACCTCGCCCCACCAAAATATCCATCCTGCATTTTTCGGAGTGCTGCCAGGATACTTGAATTCAAGCTGGTTCCATCTTCATCTTAAAGAGAATTTTAAAACAATCTTTGTGGTTTTAACTTTGAAATAAAGGAAATCATTCAATTATTTCAAACCAACTTTCTGGTGGTAGTGGTACAAATGAGACAATCCCCATTGACCATTCTCTATTTCAATAATTCATCTGAGAGCCAATAAAGCTGCAGAATGGGAAATGGTAAAGGATGATGACCAAGAGATGAGACTTCCTCAAAAAAGATAGTATCTTATTTATTATAAGTACTTAGCACATTGCCTGATTGCAGAGCATGGAATGACTACTGAATGCTGACAAAAATGACAGCAACAATTTGTTGAATGCTATGTGCCAAGTCGGAGAAGGCACTGGCACCCCACTCCAGTACTCTTGCCTGGAAAATCCCATGGACGGAGGATCTTGGTAGGCTGCAGTCCACGGGGCCATGAAGAGTCAGACACGACTGAGCGACCTCACTTTCCCTTTTCACTTTTATGCATTGGAGAAGGAAATGGCAACCCACTCCAGTGTTCTTGCCTGGAGAATCCCAGGGACAGAGGAGCCTGGTGGGCTGCTGTCTATGGGGTCGCACAGAGTCAGACACGACTGAAGCGACTTAGCAGCAGCAGCAGCAGCAGCAGCATGTGTCAAGTACTGCACTGAACATTTTATGTATTATCTCATCTAATGAGCCTTGGTTTATGTGTGTGTATGTGTGTTGGCATAAAAAATATTTAGAAGGCTAACAATTATCTGATTTTATGTGAAGGGGATTATGCTACACATATTCTTTTGTGATCCAATTTTTCTAACTTATTCTTTGTAAAAGCTAAAAATGATTCCATAAGAGACACTTAGACTGTTGTATTATAAGCAACACTGTGATACAATTTTTCTATTATTTCCTCAGGATAAACTCTTACAAGTAGAACTGTTAGAGCAAAGGAAACACAAAAAGTTTTATAGATTGCCAAATTACACAATCAAAAAGTTGTGCCAATATTGCCACCATCAGTATATAAAGTGTTTGCATCCCCATATCTATAACAATAATGGCATTGATAATCTTTTTAATTCTTGCTTGTCTGATACATTAAAATGACATTGTTTCAATTTTATTACTAGTAAGATTGAACATGTTTTCATATATATACTGGTCATTTGTATTTCTCTTATGAATAGCTGTGCATGTTCTCTTCCCTTTTTTTTGCTATTTGCAAACTTTAAAAAATTATTTATTTTTTTAATTTGTGGGAAATTGCTTTACAATTCTGTGTTGGTTTCTGCCATATAACAATACGGATCACTTATATATATATATCCCTTCCCTTCTGAGCCTGCTTCCCCTCCCCTGACCCCACTCCTCTAGGTCATTACAGAGTGCCCAGCTGGGCTCCCTGTGTTGTATAGCAACTTCCCACTTGCTATCTGTCTTACACATGGTAGTGTGTATATGTCAATGCTACTTTCTCAGTTCGTCCCACCTTCACCTTCTCCCACTGTGTCCACATGTCCGTTCTCGACTAGGTTCCTCGTACCATTTTTCTATATTCCATATTTAGGTGATAATATATTCTGCTTGTTTTTCTCTTTCTGACTTGCTTCACTCTGTATAAGAGGCTCAAGGTTCATCTACTTCACTACAACTGACTCAAATTTGTTCCTGTCTATGGATGATTAATATTCCATAGTATAAATGTATCACAACTTAATTATCCATTCATCTGTTGATGGACGTCTAGGTTGCTTCCATGTCTTGGCTATTGTAAACAGTGCTGCAATGAACATTGGGGTGGGTACATGACCCTTTTAGAACTGTGGTTTTCTCAGTGTATATGCCCAGTAGTGGGACTGCTGGGTCATATGGTAGATTTATTCCTACTTTAAAAAATGAATCTCTCTCTATATTGTTTGCCATAATGACTGTATCTATTTACATTTGAGGGTTCCCTTTTCTCCACATCCTCTCTAGCATGTATTGTTTGTAGATTTTTGATGATGGCCATTCTGAATGGTGTGAGGTGATAGCTCATTGTAGTCTTGATTTGCATTTCTCTAATAATGAGCAATGTTGAGCATCTTTTCATATGTTTGTTAGCCATCTGTATGTCTTCTTCAGAGAAATGTCTGTTTAGGTCCTCTGCTCATTTTTTGACTGTGTTGTTTGTTTTACTGATATTGAGCTGTATGTACTGTTTATATATTTTAGAGCTTAGCTCTTTGTCAGTTGCTTCATTTCCAGTTATTTTCTCCCATTCTGAGAGTTATCCTTTCATCTTGTTCATAGTCTCCTTTTCTGTGCAAAACCTTTTAAATTTAATTAGGTCTCATTTGTTCATTTTTGTTTTTATTTTCATTAATCTAGGAGGTGGGTCAGAGAGAGTCTTGCTGTGACTTATGTCAAAGGGTATACTACCTATGTTTTCCTCTGAGAGCTTTATAGTTTCTGGCCTTACATTTAAGTCTTGAATCCATTTTGAGTTTATTTTTGTGTATGGTGTTAGGAAGTGTTCTAATTTTATTCTTTTACATGTCGATGTCCAGTTTTCCCAGTACCAATGATTGAAGAGACTGTCTTTTCTCCATCATATATTCTTGCCTCCTTTGTCAAAGATAAGGTGTGTCCATAGGTATTTGGGTTTATCTCTGGGCTGTCTAGCTTGTTCCATTGGTCTATAGTTCTGTTTTTGTGCAAGTATATACATATTGTCTTGATGAGTGTAGCTTTGTAGTATAGTCTGAAGTCAGGAATGTTGATTACTCCAGCTCCATTTTTCTTTCTCAAGATTGCTTAGGCTCTTCAGGGTCTTTTGTGTTTCCATAAAAATGGTGAATTTTTTTGGTTCTAGTTCTGTGAAAAATGCCATGGTAATCTGATAGGGATTGCATTGAATCTGTGGATTGCTTTCGTAAGTATAGTCATTTTGAGAATATTGATTCTTCCAATCCAAGAACATGATATATCTCTCCATCTGTTTGTGTCATCTTTGATTTCTTTCATCAGCGTCTTATAGTGTGCTGCATACAGGTCTTTTGTCTGCTTAGGTAGGTTTATTGGTAGGTATTTTATTCTTTTTGTTGCAGTGATGAATTCAATTGTTTCCTTAATTTCTCTTTCCCATTTTTCATTGTTAGTGCATAGGAATGCAAGGACTTTCTGTGTATTAATTTTATATCTTGTAACTACTAAATTCATTGATTAGCTCTAGTAGTTTTTTGGTGGTGGTTTTAGGGTTTTCTATGTATACAACCAAAACAGTGAGGGTTTTACCTCTTTTTCAATCTGGATTCCTTTTATCTCATTTTCTTCTCTGATTGCTGTGGCTATGACTTCCAAAACCATGTTGAATAATAGTGGTAAGAGTGGGTACCCTTGTTTGTTCCTGATTTTAGAGGAAATGCTTCTTTCATTCTTTTGCCACTGAGAATAGTGCTTGCTGTGTGTTTGTCATATATGGACTTTATCATGCTGAGGTAGGCTCCCTCTGTGCCAATTTTCTAGAGAGTTTTTAAAAAATCATAAATGGGTGTTGTATTTTGTTGAAAGCATTCTCTGCACCGAGATGATCATATGGTTTTTATCTTTCACTTTGTTAACATGGTATATCACATTGATTGATTTGCATATATGGAAGAACCCTTGCATCCCTGGGATAAATCCCAGTTGATCATGGTGTATGATTCTTTACATGTGTTCTTGGATTCTGTTTGTAGAACTATACTGAGGATTTTTGCATCTATGTTCATTAGTGATATTGGCTTGTAATTTTCCTTTTTTGTGGAATCTTTGTCTGGTGTTTGTATTAGTGTGAGGGTGGCCTTATAGAATGAGTTTGAGAGTTTCCCTCCCTGTGCAGGTTTTTGGAACAGTTTGAGCAGGATAGGTGTTAGCTCTTCTCTGAACTGGTAGAATTTTCCTGTGAAGACATCTGGCTCTAGGCTTTTATTTGTTGAAGATTTTGATCCCAGTTTCAATTTCAGTGCTTGTGACTGACCTGTTCATATTTTCTACTTCTTCCTGGTTCAGTCATCAAAGGCTGTACTTCTCTAAGAACTTGTCCATTTCTTCCAGGTTGCCCATTTTGTTTGCATATAGTTGTTCATAGCAGTTTCTTATGATCCTTTGTATTTCTGTGTTACCTGTTGTAGCTTCTCCTTTTTCATTTCTAATTTTATTGATTTTTCTCCCCATTTTTCTTGATGAGTCAGGCTAATAGCTTGTAAATTTTATCTTCTCAAAGAACCAGCTTTTAGTTTTGTTGGTCTTTGCTCTTGCTTCTTTTATTTCTTTTTCATTTATTTCTGCTCTGATCTTTATGATTTTTTTTCTTCTACTAACTTTGGGGTTTGTTTGTTCTTTTCCTAACTGCTTTAGGGGTAAGGGTAGATTATTCAATGTTACTTTGTTTTTATGAGGTAGGCTTGTATTGCTATAAACTTACCTTTTAGCACTGCTTTTACTGAATCCCACAGGTTTTAAGTTGTCATGTTTTCATTGTCTTTCAGTTCTAGGCATTTTTTGATTTCCTTTTTGATTTCTTCATTGACCTCTTGGCTATTTAGAAGCATATTGCTTAGCCTTCATGTGTTTGCATTTTTACATTTTTCCCCTTGCAGCTGATATCTAATCTTATAGCATTGTGGTGAGAAAAAATGCATGATACAATTTTCTTAAATTTACCAAGGCTTGATTTGTGACCCAAGATGTGATCTATCCTGGAGAGTATTCCTAATGCACTTGAGAAAAATGTATATTCTGCCATTTTTGGATGGAATGTCTATAGATATCAATTAGTTCTATCTAGTTCAATGTGTCATTTAAAGCTTGCATATCCTTATTAATTTTCTGTCTTGATGATATGTCCATTAGTGTGAGTGGGGTGTTAAAGTTCCCCACTATTATTGTGTTACTGTTGATTTCCCCTTTTATAGTTGTTAGCATTTGCCGTATCTATCAAGGTGCTCCTATGCTGGGTTCATATACATCTGTAATTGTTTTAGCTTATTCTTGGATTGATCCCTTGATCATTATATCTTATCCTTCCTCATTTCTTGTAATGGTCTTTATTTTAAAGTCTACTTAATCTGATATGAGTAATGCTACTGTTGCTTTGATTTCCATTTGCATGTAATATCTTTTTCTAACCCCTCACTTTCAGTCTGTACATGCCCTTGGGGTCTGAAGTGGTGTCTCTTTTAGACAGCATACATAGAGGTCTTATTTTTGCATCCATTCAGCCAACCTGTGTCTTCTGTTGGAGCATTTAATCTATTCAAATTTAAGGTAATTATTTATATGTATGATCCTATTACTATTTTCTTAATTGTTTGGGGTTTGATTTTGTAGGTCTTTTCTTTCTCTTGTGTTTCCTGCCTAGAGAAGTTCCTTTAGTATTTGCTGTAGAGCTGGTTTAGTGGTGGTCAATTTTCTTAACTTTTGTTTATCTGTTAAGTTTTTCATTTCTTCATCAAATATGAATGAGATTCTTGCTGGGTAGGATAACCTTGGTTGTAGGTTTTTTCCTTTCATCATTTTAAGTATATACTGCCACTCCCTCTGGCCTGCAGAGTTTCTGCTGAAAAACTGTTAACCTTATGGGGATCCCCTTGTATGTTACTTGTTGCTTTTCTGTTGCTCCTTTATATATTTTCTTTGTGTTTGATTTTATTAGTTTGGTTAATATGTGTCTTGGTATGTTTCTTTTTGGGTTTATCCTATATGGGACTCTCTGGGTTTCCTGGACTTGGGTGGCTATGTCCTTTCTCATGCTAGGGAAATTTCCAACTATAATCTCCTCAAATATTTTCTCATATCCTTTCTTTTTCTCTTCTTCTGGGACCCCTATAATTTGGATGTTGGTATACTTAATGTCCAAGAGGTTTCTGAGACTGTCCTCATTTCTTTTCATTCTTCTTTCTGTATTCTGTTCTATTTCAGTTATTTCCATGATTCTATATTCCAACTTAACTTATTCTTCTTCTGCTTCAGTTATTCTGCTATTGGTTCCCTCTAGTTATTTTTTATTTCAGTTATTATGTTGTTAATGGTTGATTCTCTGTTCTTTATTTCTTTTACGCTTTTGCTAAATGTTTCTTGTATCTTCTCAATTCATGCCTCCATTCTGTTTATCTGTGCTTTCATTTTATTTCTGAAGTTTTGAGTCATCTGTACTATCATTACTATGAATTCTTTTCCAGGTAGACTGCCTATTTTCTCTTCATTTGTTTGATTTGATGTTCCTTGATCTGTTGCATGTTTCTCTATCTTTTCATTGTGTTTAATTTTCTGTGTTTGAGGTCTCCTTTATATAGGCTGCAAGATCATAGTTCCTTTTACTTGTGGAGTCTGCTCCCATTGTGTGGGTTTGGACCAGTACTTTGTGAAGGTTTCTTGGACTAGGGGACTGGTTCCTGTGTTCTGGTGGGTAGAGTTGATGTTGTCCCTATAAAGGGCAGTTTTGTGTCCAGTGATGTGTTATGGGACTTGGTATAACTTTGGGCAGCCTGTCTGCTAATGGGTAGGGTTGTATTCTTGTTTTGCTAGTTGTTTGGTGTGGGTTATCTGGTGCTGGAGCTTGCTGGCCTTTGGGTGGGGCCAGATCTTAGTGTCATGATGCAGGCCTTTGGGAGAGCTTTCACTGATTAGTATCCCATGGGGTTGGGAGTTCTCTGGTGGCCCAATGCCCTGGACTTGGGTCTTCTGTCTCAGAAATTCAGGCCCGACCCCTTGCTGGAGCAGTGAGACTTCACAAGCCACAGAACACAGAAGGGATAAAGAAAGAAAGAAATAGCAGAAAAAATAAAACCAATCTACAAACAAAAAAGAACAGATAGACAAAACTCCAACACAAATCATAAAAGCAACATTAATCAGACAGGAACACACAAAGAGACTCACAAACTCACACTCACAAAAATAAAATAAATGAAAGAGTAAAGAGAGGAACCAAAAAATAAGAGAGAAATCAAACCAATAAATTAATCCATAAATGAAAATAAAGACTAAAAACTAGAGTAGCAAAAATGTAAAACCAAAAACATGGAAAAAAACACAATATAATTAAAAGATGTAAAAATAAGAGGAAAATAAAATAAAATGAATTTAAAAAACATTAAAAAAGGAAAAAGTAAGTAAAAAATAAAAAGTAAAGGATTAATAAAAGGAACAATGATAGAACTAATGAAAAAATATATATACATACATACACGTAGAGAGAGAGAGAGAGTAAGAACATTATTCTGTGATGTCAGTTGTCCTTATCACCCAATGTGCTCCAGTCCATCTGCCTACTCAGGAAATCCTCCAATATTTCTAGGAAGGTATCTGGACCTGCAGTGGGCACTGTGGGGTCAGCTCCTACTTAGATCTGGCCTTATTCTAGCTTGTTCTTGCGTTCAAAGTCTCCAGAAGCCCACAGTCTCAAGTTAATGGCAGAGATTTAATTCACTGCACCTGCTGCTGCAGGAATGAATTCCTTCCTCTTCTTTGGTCACATAGTCCCTGATGCTCTGCTTTGGTTCTGGCCCTGCCTTTGCTTGTAGGCTACCCCCCAGAGTCTTTCCTATCCAGACAAGAAAGGGCAAAGACCCCAGTTTATTAAAGCTCACTTGTTCAGTCAGGCTGGGGAGAGAGAGGGGTATGGCAACCACAACTGGGATGAACAGGGAGTGCCTGTGGTGGTAGAGATCTGCTGGATGTTGCTACATTCTGGGGAGGTCATGTGCTCCCCCAGCAGAACTGGCCCCAGGCTGTGGGTCACTAGGAAGAGCCAAGCTGCATAGGCTCCCAGGAAGTTGTGGGTAGTGACCTGTGCCTGTTTTTAGCTTGGCAGCTGATGCGGCAGCCATCATGCCTACCTCTGGGGTTGCAGACCCCAGCCCTGTCTTGCCCCTCACCTCTGGCACTCATGCCAGCTGTGGCGGTGGCAGGTCTGTAGGTGTGGCCCACCTCTGAGGTCTCAGATTGCAGCTGGCTTGTCCCACCTATGGCACTCATGAGGGCGGGGTCCTGCAGTCTGGGAGCTTGTGGAGTTAGAGGTTCTGTGGAGTTAAAGGGTCCCTGCAACAACGATCAAGTCTTGCATCTCTGGCAGACCCAGGCTTTCCACTGGACTCATTCAGCTGTGTCATACTAGCCACCTCAGAGTATCTTCATGGCAGTCAACCTCAGTCCTCTCCCTGGGTCTGACCCCTGAACCCTGAGCCTCAGCACCCAGCTCTCAATTGCTGCAGTGGGCATGCAAACAACTTCTTGGCTGGGAAGTGTTGGCCTGCACTGATCTCTGTACCAAATTCTGTTTTGTCTTCCATGAACTTGTTTCTGTGCTCTCCTCTGAGGTTCTGAAGCTCCCCCTGACTCTGCCCATGAAGGGGTTTCTGAGTGTGAGAAACTTTTCCTCCTTCACAGCTCCCTCCCTGAGGTGCAGGGCCCTTCCAATTTTCTTTGTCTCTTTATTTTCCTACTGCCTTTTTCCTATTACTTTATGTGGAGTCTAGCTTGCCTTTTTGGAAGTCTGAGGTCTTCTGCCAGGCTTCAGCAGGTGTTATATAGGTGTTCCAGATGTAGATATATTGTTGATGTATTTGTGGGGAGGAAGATGATCTCCATGTCTTCAGTTCAGTCGCTCAGTTGTGTCCGACTCTTTGCAACCCCCATGAATCGCAGCACGCCAGGCCTCCCTGTCCATCGCCAACTCCCGGAGTCTACCCAAACCCGTGTCCATTGAGTCAGTGATGCCATCCAACCATCTCATCCTCTGTTGTCCCCTTTTCCTCCTACCCTCAATCTTTCCCAGAATCAGGGTCTTTTCAAATGAGTCAGCTCTTCGTATCAGGTGGCCAAAGTATTGGAGTTTCAGCTTCCACATCAGTCCTTCCAATGAACACCCAGGACTGATCTCCTTCAGAATGGACTGGCTGGATCTCCCTGCAGTCCAAGGGACTCTCAAGAGTCCTCCCCAACACCACACTTCAAAAGTATCAATTCTTCAGTGATCAGCTCTCTTTATAGTCCAACTCTCACATCCATACATGACCACTGGAAAAACTATAGCCTTGACTAGACGGACCTTTGTTGGCAAAGTAATGTCTCTGCTTTTGAATATGCTATCTAGGTTGGTCATAACTTTTCTTCCAAGGGGTAAGCGTCTTCTAATTTCATGGCTGCAATCACCATCTGCAGTGATTTTGGAGCCCAGAAAAATAAAGTCAGCCACTGTTTCCACTGTTTCCCCATCTATTTGCCATGAAGTGATGGGACCGGATGCCATGATCTTTGTTTTCTGAATGTTGAGTTTTAAGCCAACCTTTTCACTCTCTTCTTTCACTTTCATCAAGAAGCTTTTTAGTTCCTCTTCACTTTCTGCCATAAGGGTGGTGTCATCTGCATATCTGAGGTTATTGATATTTCTCCTGGAAATCTTGATTCCAGCTTATGTTTCTTCCAGCCCAGCGTTTCTCATGATGTACTCTGCATAGAAGTTAAATAAGCAGGGTGACAATATACAAGCCTTGACGTACTCCTTTTCCTATTTGGAACCAGTCTGTTGTTCCATGTCCAGTTATAACTGTTGCTTCCTGACCTGCATACAGATTTCTCAGGAGGCAGGTTAGGTGGTCTGGTATTCCCATCTCTCTCAGAATTTTCCACAGTTTATTGTGATCCACACAGTCAAAGGTTTTGGCATAGTCAATAAAGTAGAAGTAGATGTTTTTCTGGAACTCTCTTGCTGTTTCAGTGATCCAACAGATGTTGGCAATTTGATCTCTGATTGCTTTGCCTTTTATAAATCCAGTGTGCACATCTGGAAGTTAACATTCACGTATTGTTGAAGCCTGGCTTGGAGAATTTTGATCATTACCTTGCTAGCATGTGAGATGAGTGCAATTGTGTTTTGAATATTCTTTGGGATTGGAAATAAAACTGACCTTTTCCAGTCCTGTGGCTACTGCTGAGTTTTCCAAATTTGCTGTCATATTGAGTGCAGCACTTTCATAGCATCATCTTTTAGGATTTGAAATAACTCAACTGGAATTCCATCATGTCCACTAGTTTTGTTCACAGTGATACTTCCTAAGACCCACTTGGCTTTGCATTCCAGGATGTCTGGCTCTAGGTAAGTGATCACACAATTGTGATTATCTGGGTCATGAAGATCTTTTTTTGTATAGTTCTTCTGTGTATTCTTGCCAACTCTTCTTAATATCTTCTGCTTCTGTTAGGTCCATACCATTTCTGTGCTTTATTGTGCCCATTTTTGCACGAAATGTATCTCTAATTTTCTCATTCTATTGTTTTCCTTTGCACTGATACTTAGGAAGGCTTTCTTATCTCTCCTTGCTACTCTTTGGAACTCTGCATTCAAATGGGTATATCTTTTCTCCTTTGCCTTTCATTTCTCTTCTTTTCACAGCTATTTGTAAGGCCTCCTAAGACAACCATTTTTGCCTTTCTGTATTTATTTTTCTTGGGGATGCCCTTGATCACTGCCTCCTGAATAATGTCATGAAGCTCCATCGACAGTTTTTCAGGTACTCTGTCTATCAGATCTAATCCCTTGAATATACATGTCACTTTCACTGTATAATCGTAAGGGATTTCATTTAGGTCATACCTGAATGGTCTAGTGGTTTTCCCTACTTTCTTCAATTTAAGTCTGAATTTGGCTATAAGGACTTCATGATCTGAGCCACAGTCAGCTCCCAGTCTTGCTTTTGCTGACTGTATAGAGCTTCTGCAGCTTTGGCTGCAAAGAATATAATCAATCTGATTTTGGTATTTACCATCTGGTGAAGTCCATGTGTAGAGTCTTCTCTTGTGCTGTTGGAAGAGGGTGTTTGCTATGACCAGTGCATTCTCCTGGCAAAACTCTGTTATCCTTTGCCCTGCTTCATTCCGTATTCCAAGGCCAAATTTGCCTGTTACTCCAGGTATTTCTTGACTTCTTACTTTTGCATTCTAGTCCCCTATATTGAAAAGGACATCTTTTGGGGGTGTTAATTCTAGAAGGTCTTGTAGGTCTTCATAGAATGGTTCAATTTCAACTTCTTCAGCATTACTGGTCAGGGCGTAGGCTTGGATTACCGTGATATTGAATGGTTTGCCTTGGAGACGAACAGAGATCATTCTGTCGTTTTTGAGATTGCACCCAAGTACTGCATTTTGAACTCTTTTGTTGACTATGAGGGCTACTCTGTTTCTTCTAAGGGATTCTTGCCCACAGTAGTAGATATAATGGTCTGAGTTAAATGATCTGAGTTAAATTCACCCATTCCAGTCCATTGTAGTTCACTGACTCCTAAAATGTCGATGTTTACTCTTGCCATCTCCTGTTTGACCACTTCCAATTTGCCTTGATTCATGGACCTAACATTCCAGGTTCCTATGCAATATTGCTCTTTACCACATCTGACTTTACTTCCATCACCAGTCACATCCACAACTGGATGTTGTTTTTGCTTTGGCTCCATCTCTTCATTCTTTCTGGAGTTAGTTCTCCACTGATCTCCAGTAGCATATTGGGCACGTACCGACCTGGGGACTTCATCTTTCAGCGTCCTATTTTTTTTGCTGTTTCATACTGTCTGTGGGGTTCTCAGTACAAGAATACTGAAGTAGTTTGCCATTCCCTTCTCCAGTGGACCACATTTTGCCAGAACTCTACACCATAATGACCTGTCCCTCTNCTTCAAACAAATTCATTTAGTTTTGTTTCACCCGAGAGTGTCTATTTTTCCCTTTTATTCTTCAAGTACATTTTTATTGGATACAGAATTCTTAGTTTATAATTTTTTCCTTTAATCACTTGAAAAAATATTACATCAGTTCCCTCTGTTCTCCATGGATTTTGGTGAAATCTGCCATCATTCTAATTGTTTTTCCATATAGGTGAGGTATCATTTGTCTTACTGCTTTCCAGTTTTTTTCTTTTTCTTTAATTTTCAGGAGTTTGATTATTATGTTTTGGTATTGATTTCTTTGAGTTTATACTGTTTGGGACTCTCTCAGCTTTTTGAATTTGCAGGTTTATGCCTTTTGCATTTTTTTCAGCCATATTCGCTGGGATACTTTTTTTCAGCCTTATATTCTTTTTCCTCTCCTTCTGAAACTCATAACATGAATGTTAGATCTTTCATAATATGAATGTTAGTCCCATAGGTCTCTGAGGCTCTGTTACATTTCTTCAGTTTAATTTTACTCTTGTTCACTTCTGTCTTCAAGTTCAATCTATTCATTCTTCTACTGAGCCTATCCAGTGAGCTTTTCATTTCAGTTATAGTTTTCAGTTCTAAAACTCATTTGGTTATCTCTTCAATTTCTTTACTGAGCATTTCTATTTCTTTGCTGAGATGTTCTACTTTCAGGTTTAAAGTGTGGCTGCAATTGCTTGGTTGGAGAAGGAAATGACAACCCACTCTAGTATTCTTGCCTGGAGAATCCCATGGACAGAAAAGCCTGGAGGGTTATAGTCCATAGGGTCGCAAGAGTCAGATATGACTTAGTGACTAACCATTACCACCAACTGCTTGGTAAATTTTTTTATGATGACTGCCTTAAAATCTTTCTCATAATTCTAACATCTTTGTGATCTTGGTATTGGTGTCTGTTGATCATCTTTTCTCGTTGAAGTTGAGATTTTCCTGGGCATTGGTATGAATGATTTTCTATTGTATTCTGCAAGTTTGGGGTATCATCTTATGAGATTCTGGATCTTATTGAATCTTCAGATTCAGCAAGTCTTCTCTGATACTGTGCAGCAGTTAAGGGATCATTGCCTTGTTACTGCTAGGTGGGTGTGGAAGAGGTTCTTCTACTGTTCACTAACGATGAAAGTCTGAGCTCCTCGTGAGTACGTCTCAGATACAGTCCTTAAGGAGGGAGGTGTGCCTCTTCACAGTTGTGTGGTCTAGGTTCTCCACCTAGCCTTGCTGACAGTGATGGGAAGGGGCTGTAGATTTTTTTTGCATGCCATTTGGATGGATTGCATCATTTAATTGTCTAGAAGCTTTCTGTCTGGCTAGGCTGCCCTTTTCCTGTTCTTTGGGCTAAAGGGAGAAGGTTTTTCCTGGAACTTTTAAAATTTGTACCCATTTGTGTTTCTGGGATGATAACTTCTCCAGCACCCAATCCACAATATATGAGGCAGAAGGAAAACCCAGGAAATTCACTGTTGTGTCATTTCTTAAGTTCAAAGTCTTCTTTCTTTTTTCCAACTTTCTGAGTCTTCTAATGCTTGTATTATAGTAATGTCCTGAATTTTAACTATACTTAGCAAGAAGAATTGGGAAAAGTGTGTCTATTCCTTTTCGTCTGGAAACAGAACTTTTTTTTTTTTTTCCAAAGTGAAAAATACAAGAAAATGAAAATTTCTAAATATTACTTTGACCAAATCTCAAGTTTTGATAAGCAGTGGTGCCACTCTTCATTTTAAAACACTAAATAATTTTAACTTGGATTTCCTCTTTATTTATTTTTCTTTTTCTTTTTTTTTTTTTGGATTTCCTCTTTAATTGAAGAATTATTTGCAAAAATTTTAATTCCTTCATGGTCAGGTTTTTTAGAAATTGTTTTGTTTTAATTAGTTTTATGGCCTATGTCTGGCAAAATCATCTATATTATTTATACTTTAAAAAATAAACATTCCTTGTATATTCTGATTTCTGGATTTCTTTCTGTTTCATATAAACACAGAGTTTGTTAATTTTCTATATCTTTAATTATTTTTGTGTAATTGATCTGTGACATTATGATTCAGTTCAGTTCAGTCCAGTCACGCAGTCATGTCTGACTCTTTGAAACCCCATGGACCACAGCATGCCAGGCCTCCCTGTCCATCACCAACTCCCGGAGCTTATTCACTCATGTCCACTGAGTCAGTGAGGTCATCCAACCATCTGTCCTTTGTTGTCCCCTTATCCTCCCACAGTCAATATTTCCCAGCATCAGGGTCTTTTCAAGAAAGTCAGTTCTTCCCACCAGGTGGCCAATGTATTGGAGTTTCACCTTCAACATCAGTCCTTCCAATGAATATTCAGGACTGATTTCCATTAGGATGGACTGGTTGGATCTCCTTGCTGTCTAAGTGACTCTCAAGAGTCTTCTCCAACAGCACAGTTCAAAACCATCAATTCTTCAGTGCTCAGCTTTCTTTATGATACAACTCTCACATCCATACATGACTACTGGAAAAACCAAGGGCTTGACTATACAGATCTTTGTCAGTAAAGAAATATCTCTTCTTTTTAATATGTTGTCTAGGTTTGTCATAGCTTTTCTTCCAAGGAGCAAGCATCTTTTTATTTCATGGCTGCAGCCACCATATGCAGTGATTTTGGAGCCCAAGAAAATAAAGTCTGTCACTGTTTCTATTGTTTCCTCATCTATTTGCCATGAAATGATGGGACCTGATGCCAAAATCTTAGCTTTTTGAATGTTGAGTTTTAAGCTGGCTTTTTCACTCTCCTCTTTCACTTTCATTAAGAGGCTCTTTAGTTCCCCTTCACTCTCTGCCATAAGGGTGGTGTATCTGCATATCTGAGGTTATTGATATTTTTCCCTGCAATCTGGATTCCAGCTTGTGCTTCATCCAGGCAGGCTTTTCGCATGATGTACTCTGCTGCTGCTGCTAAGTCGCTTCAGTCGTGTCCGACACTGTGCTACCCCACTGACGGCAGCCCACCAGGCTCCCTTGTCCCTGGGATTCTCCAGGCAAGAACACTGGAGTGGGTTGCCATTTCCTTCTCCAATGCATGAAAGTGAAAAGTGAAAGTAAAGTCGCTCAGTCATGTCTGACTCTTAGCGACCCCATGGACTGCAGCCCACCAGGCTCCTCCATCCATGGGATTTTCCAGGCAAGAGTCCTGGAATGGGGTGCCATTGCCTTCTCCCGATGTACTCTGCATATAAGTTAAATAAACAGCATGACAATGCACAGCCTTGCTGTACTCCTTTCCCAATTTGGAACCAGTCTGTTGTTCCACGTCTGGTTCTAACTTGCTTCTTGACCTGCATACAGATTTCTCAGGAGGCAGGTCAGGTGGTCTGGTATTCCCATCTCTTTAAGGTCTTCATAATCTGACCCTACTTTACTTGCCCAATTTTGCTGATACTTATACTCCTACATGGGCTTCCCTTATGGCTCAGCTGGTAAATATTCCATCTGCAATGCAGGAGACCTGGCCTCAATCACTGGTTGGGACGATCCCCTGGAGAAGGGAAGGGCTACCCACGCCAATATTTTGGCCTGGAGAATTCCGTGGACTGTACAGTCCATGGGGCTGCAAAGAGTCGGACATGACTGAGTGACTTTCACTTCACATATTCCAACATGCAAGCTCCTCTCTATTTATCTGGGCTTCTTCACTGTCCACTCACAAGTCAAGTGCATCCCTACCTCTCAGCTTCACTCGTGGTATTTTTCTTCCCTCACCCAAAGTGCCTTTCCTTCTTTTCTCCTTCGATATTAATACCACACATCCCAAAAAGCCTGAATAAGTCCCACCTAGTAAATAAATTTTTATTAACAATGTGATCACTGTCAGTATACAGTACTAATCTAATGGTTTAGTAATTCTTTATATACTGTCTTGAATTGTTTTCTATTATTTTTGTGAATTAGCTTTGCCTCTCCAATTAGACTTTATACTTTCTGAAGATAGTTATTAACTGGGTATTTGATAATTGTCTTATATAAAGAAGAAAGACTACCCTACTTTCTCAACTCCAGTGCTTTTGAAGCACTTTAGAGATGTGATCAAAATCCCAAGTCTGCCTGGACTTTGAATGATTTCTGACAAAGGATTCTTCTCTAATGAAAAGAAATTCTATGTACTTTGGCAGTACAAACAGGCTTTTGGAAGCAATAGCAGAGACACAGAAAGGAAACAGTGCTTCGGTATTGGTTCTAGTCCTTCAGGAACTTAGAGAACAATAAACCTCTCACTCAGTTTCAAGTAAGCAATGCCAGGAAGCCCAGCTAATAAAGAAGAGATAAACTGAAAGCCTTTTTACTTTTCTCTGCTAGATTTATTTCTTCAGTTAGACAAGCCTTGGAAAGAAAAGTCTGGGAATTTATCTATAAAGTCTTGATGCTCCACTAGAGTGAGACTGTCTTTAAAATGAGTTTTATTAATAAAATTTCTGTAAACTGGCCTAGAAACCAATTATCTAAAGTAGTGCCAAACAAGTTATTCTATTACATATCTTGAATTATAGCTCTCAAACCACCTGAAATATTCTTGTGAACTGGTTTTTTGTTACATATTTATTCAAAAACATAAGCTCCATAAGAGTAGAAACCTCATCTACCTTATTCACCCCATGTATGCCTAGTGCTTTGAAAAGTGCCTGTACAAAACAAAAGCTTAATAAACTGCTGAAAGAATAAATGACAAAAAGCAGCTTTCCAGTGACTATGATTTTGAAGGGCTTATCACACAACTTATTCCAAGAATACATTCATTCCTTGCCTCATAAACCTTACCAAGCATGCTGTGTGAGATGGGGAAGGTGATGGTGGGCTGCCCTGTCATTCTCCAGCGGCTACAGAGATAGGAGAGGTCTGTTCTAAGCATTTCCACGATCATCTTGTTGTCTAGAGCCAGGTAGAATTGTTGCTGGTCTATAAACTAAGAAAAAGAAAAATAATGGTTTAGAATAATTAATCTCATAATTATCAAATAATGTTTTGAAATAGTCATATATTCATAAAGGTGTATAAGATATCACAGAGGCAACAATACCTCCAAATTTAATGTCTAATTCTTCCCAAAGTATCTGGTGGCCTATTAGTACATAAAGTTGTCTTGGACATTTTTAGTGTGCTATAGTTAGCAAAGTGTTTTCAAGCACATGATTTTATTTAATTCTAACAACCCAGTGAGGGCTTTTCTCCTTTTTAATAGACAAAAAGTAAGGCCAAGAGACACTGAGTAGATTAGCAAAGTTATATGACTAGCAAATGGCAAAATCAGAGATAGAATTTCTGGTCTATTATTCTTTCATCTGAACTTCAGTGCACTATTTCAGATGTAATATAACAAATGGGGAACTTAATCTTTCTTTCCAGAAAATAGTAATAAGGCTTGCTACTGTAATATGGGTAATAAACATCATGCTAATAAACAATGTATCTCATGGCTAAAATTGTACTGACATTTTTGTTTAGAAGAAGATATGAAAAATTTCTAAGTATGTAAAAAGGGCCCATCTCAGAAAGAAACAGAAGATCTAATTTGGTAGCTGAATATTACCAAAAAAGACTATATTTTGTTTATAAAGGATACAGTATTATATTTAATCTTCAATAAAGAGTACTCACTGCTTTTGCAATACCAAGGATTACTCTCGGTAGCCACAGTTACTTGGCATAGCTCTTTGCTGCAACATCAATTCAGCCCAACTCAACAAATATTTACTAAGCAGCTTAATATTACAAGGTCCCATGGAACACTGACAGTTCTCCCAACTCCAGTAAATGCTTTATTTCTATAGTGTTTCTCTTTTATTTTTATTCATCTCAGTGTACATTAAAGCTCATTCCACCCACCTGTGGAGTGAAGGTAAAGATAGTTTTCCGAATGTCATAGAGTTTTGAAGTTCCAAGGACACCCATGTGTCTGTAGGGTCTTCCACTGAGTTTCATTCTACTGTTGCATCCTGATATAGAATTGACAAATGGTCAAGATATTTTCAGTGCACAAATCCTACCAGTAAATATTTTTTGCATTAATTTATGCTTCCTTATTGAACAAAATAAGTTCTGTGTCTCAAAGTTAATGTCCATGTCATGTACAGGGCCATAATAAGCACCATGGGCTTTCCAAGAGAAACAATAGGTAGTTATCTGTGTTCTTAAATTATGCTCTTATAAAAAAGTCAAATCATCTACATGAGATAAGAATGTATATAAAAATTAATAGTTCTATGAATGATAGAATGCTATTACCAACATTCATACACTGAATTTCCTTAAAGCTCATGAAAAGTACAAAAGCTATTCTTTTTTAAAAAATATAAATTTATTTATTTTAATTGGAGGTTAATTACTTTACAATATTGTATTGGTTTTGCATACATCAACATGAATCCGCCACAGGTATACACATGTTCCCCATCCTGAACCCCCCTCCCTCCTCCCTCCCTGTACCAGCCCTCTGGGTCCTAGCAGTGCACCAGCCCCTAGCATCCAGTATCATGCATCAAACCTGGACTGGCGATTCGTTTCATATATGATATTATACATGTTTCAATGCCATTCTCCCAAATTATCCCACCCTCTCCCTCTCCCACAGAGTCCAAAAGACTGTTCTATACATCTGTGTCTCTTTTGATGTCTCACATACAGGGTTATCGTTACCATCTTTCTAAATTCCATATATATGCCTTAATATACTATATACAGTCAATAAAAACAAGACCAGGAGCTGACTGTGGCTCAGATCATGAACTCCTTATTGCCAAATTCAGACTTAAATTGAAGAAAGTAGAGAAAACCGCTAGACCATTCAGGTATGACCTAAATCAAATCCCTTATGATTATACAAGGAAAGTGAGAAATAGATGTAAGGGCCTAGATCTGATAGATAGAGTGCCTGATGAACTATGGAATGAGGTTTGTGACAATGTATGGGAGACAGGGATCAAGACCATCCCCATGGAAAAGAAATGCAAAAAAGCGAAACGGCTCTCTGGGGAGGCCTTACAAAATAGCTGTGAAGAGAGGCGAAAAGCAAAGGAGAAAAGGAAAGATATAAGCATTTGAATGCAGAGTTCCAAAGAATAGCAAGAAGAGATAAGAAAGCCTTCTTCAGAGATCAATGCAAAGAAATAGAGGAAAACAACAGAATGGGAAAGACTAGAGATCTCGTCAAGAAAATTAGAGATACCAAGGGAACATTTCATGCAAAGATGAGCTCGATAAAGGACAGAAATGGTATAGACCTAACAGAAGTGGAAGATATTAAGAAGAGGTGGCAAGAATACACAGAAGAACTATACAAAAAAGATCTTCATGACCCAGATAATCATGATGACGTGATCAATAATCTAGAGCCAGACATCTTGGAATGTGAAGTCAAGTGGGCCTTAGAAAGCATCACTACGAACAAAGCTAGTGGAGGTGATAGAATTCCAGTTGAGCTGTTTCACATCCTGAAAGATGATGCTGTGAAAGCGCTGCACTCAATATGCCAGCAAATTTGGAAAACTCACCAGTGGCCACAGGACTGGAAATGGTCAGTTTTCATTCCAATTCCAAAGAAAGGCAGTGCCAAGGAATGCTCAAACTACCATACAATTGCACTCATCTCACATGCTAGTAAAGTAATGCTCAGAATTTTCCAAGCCAGGCTTCAGCAATACATGAACTGTGAACTTCCTGATGTTCAAACTGGTTTTAGGAAAGAGAGAGGAACCAGAGATCAAATTGCCAACATCTGCTGGATCATGGAAAAAGCAAGAGAGTTCCAGAAAAACATCTACTTCTGCTTTATTGACTATGCCAAAGCCTTTGATTGTGTGGATCACAATAAATTGTGGAAAATTCTGAAAGAGATGGGAACACCAGACCACCTAACCTGCCTCTTGAGAAATCTGTATGCAGGGCAGGAAGCAACAGTTAGAACTGGATATGGAACAACAGACTGGTTCCAAATAGGAAAAGGAGTACGTCAAGGCTGTATATTGTCATCCTGCTTATTTAACTTATATGCAGACTACATCATGAGAAACGCTGGACTGGAAGAAACACAAGCTGGAATCAAGATTGCTGGGAGAAATACTAATAACCTCAGATATGCAGATGACACCACCCTTATGACAGAAAGTGAAGAGGAGCTAAAAAGCCTCTTGATGAAAGTGAAAGAGGAGAGTGAAAAACTTGGCTTAAAGCTCAACATTCAGAAAACGAAGATCATGGCATCCGGTCCCATCACTACATGGGAAATAGATGGGGAAACAGTGGAAACTGTCAGGTTGTGGCTGGACTTTACTCCAGGCAAGTGCCTGATTCTCTGGCCTGAACTCACCTAACTTACACTCTCATTGAGGTTTACCTTCATTCCCTGACTTTAGGACCTTTATATTTTTGGGCTCCAAAATCACTGCAGATGGTGACTGCAGCCATGAAATTAGAAGACACTTACTCCTTGGAAGAAAAATTCTGACCAACCTAGATAGTATATTCAAAAGTGGAGACATTACTTTGCCGACTAAGGTCCATCTAGTCAAGGCTATGGTTTTTCCTGTGGTCATGTATGGATGTGAGAGTTGGACTGTGAAGAAGGCTGAGCACCGAAGAATTGATGCTTTTGAACTCTGGTGTTGGAGAAGACTCTTGAGAGTCCCTTGGAGTGCAAGGAGATCCAACCAGTCCATTCTGAAGGAGATCAACCCTGGGATTTCTTTGGAAAGAATGATGCTAAAGCTGAAACTCCAGTACTTTGGCCATCTCATGCGAAGAGTTGACTCATTGGAAAAGACTCTGATGCTGGGAGGGATTGTAGGCAGGAGGAGAAGGGGAGAACCGAGGATGAGATGGCTGGATGGCATCACGGACTCGATGGACGTGAGTCTGAGTGAACTCCGAGAGGTGGTGATGAACAGGGAGGCCTGGTGTGCTGCGATTCATGGGGATGCAAAGAGTCGGACACGACTGAGCGACTGAACTGAACTGATACTGTATTGGTGTTTATCTTTCTGGCTTACTTCACTCTGTATAATAGGTTCTGGTTTCATCCACCTCATTAGAACTGATTCAAATGTATTCTTTTTAATGGCTGAGTAATACTCCATTGTGTATCTGTACCATGGCTTTCTTATCCATTCATCTGCTGATGGACATCTAGGTTGCTTCCATGTCCTGGCTATTGTAAATAGTGTTGCGATGAACATTGGGGTACACGTGTCTCTTTCAATTCTGGTTTCCTTGGTGTGTATGCCCAGCAGTGGGATTGCTGGGTCATAAGGCAGTTCTATTTCCAGTTTTTTAAGGAATCTCCACACTGTTCTCCATAGTGGCTGTACTAGTTTGCATTCCCACCAACTGTAAGAGGGTTCCCTTTTCTCCACACCCTCTCCAGCATTTATTGCTTGTAGACTTTTGGATCGCAGCCATTCTGACTGGTGTGAAATGGTACCTCATTGTGGTTTTGATTTGCATTTCTCTGATAATGAGTGATGTTGAGCATCTTTTATTGTGTTTGTTAGCCATCTGTATGTCTTCTTTGGAGAAATGTCTGTTTAGTTCTTTGGCCCATTTTAATTGGGTCGTTTATTTTTCTGGAATTGAGCAGCAGTAGTTGCTTGTATATTGAGACTGATTGTTTGTCAGTTGCCTCATTTGTTACTATTTTCTCCCATTCTGAAAGTTGTCTTTTCAACTTGCTTATAGTTTCCTTTGTTGTGCAGAAGATTTTAAGTTTAGTTAGGTCCCATTTATTTATTTTTGCTTTTATTTACAATATTCTGGGAGGTGGGTCATAGAGGATCTTGCTGTGATTTATGTTGGAGAGTGTTTTGCCTATGTTCTTCTCTAGGAGTTTAATATTTTATGGTCTTATGTTTAGATCTTTAATCCATTTTGAGTTTATTTTTGTGTATGGTGTTAGAAAGTGTCCTAGTTTCATTCATTTACAAGTGCTTGACCAGTTTTCCCAGCACCACTTTTTAAAGAGATTGTCTTTACTCCATTGTATATTCTTGCCTCCTTTGTCAAAGATAAGGTGTCCATAGATGCGTAGGTTTATCTCTGGGCTATTTTGTTCCATTGATCTATATTTCTGTCTTTGTGCCAGTACCATACTGTCTTGATGACTGTGGCTTTGTAGTAGAGCCTGAAGTCAGGCAGGTTGATTCCTCCAGGTCCATTCTTCTTTCTCAAGATTGCTTTGGCTATTCAAGGTTTTTTGTATTTCCATAGAAACTGTGAAATTATTTGTTCTAGCTCTGTGAAAAATACCATTGTTAGCTTGCTAAGTATTGCATTGAATCTATAGATTACTTTGGGTAGTATACTCATTTTCAATATATTGATTCTTCCAATCCAGGAACACAGTATCTTTCTCCATCTATTAGTGTCCTCTTTGATTTGTTTCACCAGTGTTTTATAGTTTTCTATATATAGGTCTTTAGTTTCTTTAGGTAGATATATTTCTAAGTATTTTACTCTTTTCGTTACAATTGTGAATGGAATTGTTTCCTTAATTTCTCGTTCTACTTTCTCATTATTAGTGTATAGGAATGCAAGGGATTCCTGTGTGTTGATTTTATATCCTGCAACTTTACTATATTCATTGATTAGCTCTAGTAATTTTCTGGTGGAGTCTTTAGGGTTTCCTATGTAGAGGATCATGTCATCTTCAGACAGTGAGAGTTTTACTTCTTCTTTTCCAATTTGGATTCCTTTTATTTCTTTTTCTGCTCTGATTGCTGTGGCCAAAACTTCCAAAACTATGTTGAATAGTAGTGGTGAAAGTGGGCACCCTTGCCTTGTTCCTGACTTTAGGGGAAATGCTTTCAATTTTCCACCACTGAGGATAATGTTTGCTGTGGGTTTGTCATATATAGCTTTAATTATGTTGAGGTATGTTCCTTCTATTCCTGCTTTCTGGAGAGTTTTTATC
>SJYE01123208.1:101460-112652 GCA_006408755.1 Eudorcas thomsonii | reverse complement strand
CAGTGTAAGAGGGTTCCCTTTTCTCCACATCCTCTCCAGCATTTATTGCTTGTAGACTTTTGGATCGCAGCCATTCTGACTGGTGTGAAATGGTACCTCATTGTGGTCTTGATTTGCATTTCTCTGATAATGAGTGATGTTGAGCATCTTTTCATGTGTTTGTTAGCCATCTGTATGTCTTCTTTGGAGAAAAGAATAAAATACTTAGGTATATACCTACCTAAAGAAACTAAAGACCTATATATTGAAAACTATAAAACACTGATGAAAGAAATCAAAGAGGACACTAATAGATGGAGAAATATACCATGTTCATAGATCAGAAGAGTCAATATAGTGAAAATGAGTATACTACCCAAAGCAATCTACAGATTCAATGCAATCCCTATCAAGCTACGAGCAGTATTTTTCACAGAACTAGAACAAATAATCTCAAGATTTGTAAGGAAATACAAAAAACCTCGAATAGCACAAGCAATCTTGAGAAAGAAGAATGGAACTGGAGGAATCAACTTGCCTGACTTCAGGCTCTACTACAAAGCCACAGTCATCAAGACAGTATGGTACTGGCACAAAGACAGAAATATAGATCAATGGAACAAAATAGAAAGCCCAGAGATAAATCCACACACCTATGGACACCTTATCTTTGACAAAGAGACAAGAATATACAATGGAGTAAAGACAATCTCTTTAACAAGTGGTGCTGGGAAAACTGGTCAACCACTTGTAAAAGAATGAAACTAGATCACTTTCTAACACCACACACAAAAATAAACTCAAAATGGATTAAAGATCTAAACGTAAGACCAGAAACAATAAAACTCCTAGAGGAGAACATAGGCAAAACACTCTCTGACATAAATCATAGCAGGATCCTCTATGATCCACCTCCCAGTGTACTGGAAATAAAAGCAAAAATAAACAAATGGGATCTAATTAAAATTAAAAGTTTCTGCACAACAAAGGAAACTATAAGTAAAGTGAAAAGACAGCCTTCTGAATGGGAGAAAACAATAGCAAATGAAGCAACTGACAAACAACTAATCTCAAAAATATACAAGCAACTTATGTAGCTCAACTCCAGAAAAATAAATGACCCAATCAAAAAATGGGCCAAAGAACTAAATAGGCATTTCTCCTCTGTTCAATTTAATCAAGTTGTTTTTTGTTGTTGAGTTGTATGAGTTCTTTATCTATTTTGGATATTAACCCCTCTTCAGATATATGATTTATAAATATCTTCTCCCATTTGGTAGACTGTCTTCTCATTTTATTGATGGCTTCCTTTGCTGTGCAGAAGCATTTTAGTTTGATGTTAATCCCATTTGTTTAATTTAATTTTTGTTTCCCTTGCTTGAGGAAACAGAAAGAATTAGTAAGACTGATGCCAAAGAGTGTACTGCCAATGTTTTCTTAAGGAGTTTTATGATTTCAGGTATTACATTCAAGTCTTTAATCCATTTTGAGTTAATTTTTTTTGTATAGTGTGAGATTGGGATCTGGTTCATATTTATTTTGCATGTGACTCTCCAGTTTTCCTATTTATTGAAGATACTATCCTTAACCATTGTATGTTCTTTGCTCTTTTGTCATTAATTACTTGCCCATATATGCATGGGTGTATTTCTGGGCTCCCAATTCTGTTTCATTGCTCTATCTGTTTTTCTGCCAATACCATGCTGTTCTGATTACTGTGGCTTTGCTGTTTAAAATTAGGAAGTGAGATACTTCCAGCTTTGTTCTTTTTTTTCTCAGAATTACTTTGGTTACTTGGGGCCTTTTGTGATTCCATATAAATTTAATAATTTTTTCTTCTATTTCTGTGAAAAATGTCCTTGGGATTTTGCTAAAGGATTACATTGAATTTGCAGATTTCTTTAGGCAATAAGGACATCTTGACAATACTAATTCTTTCAATCCTGAGTATGGACTCTGTTTCCATTTATTTTTTTCTTTTTCAGTTTCTTGCAACAATGTGTTATAGTTTTCAGTATATAGGTTTTTCACCTCCTTGATTAAATTTATTACTATATATTGTTATTTTGTTGTTGATGTTGAATATTTTGCTAATGTATTTTCTAAAGAGATAATTGTAGATGTCTAGTTAGCAGAGTACAGTATTTAGATTTTAGTGGGTTATTTTAAATGGTGATATGATAGTTTTTAAAATGTCAATATTATCAATATACCAGAAACCTTGTTTCTAAATTTTCTTTATGGAGGTATAGTTGATATAAAATATTAATATATTTCAGATGTACCACACAGTAACTCACAATTTTAAAGATTATATTCCATTTATACCTATTATTAATATTGGCTATATTTGCTTGTAGTTTATTTATTTATTGATAGTAGTTTGTACTCCTTAATCCCCTACCCCTGTCTTGCCCCTTTCCCCTTCCCTCTTCCTACTGGTGATTGATCACTAGCTAGTTCTCTATGTCTTTGAGTCTGCTTCTTTTTTATTACACTCAGTAAATGTTTGTTCAGTTTTTAGATTCCTCATATAAGTGATATCATACAGTGTTTGTCTTTCTCTGACTTATTTCAGTTAGTACAATACCATCCATGTTGTTGCAGATGATAACATTTCATTCTTTTTATGGCTGAGTAGTATTTCATTGTGTGTATACATTTTGTTTATTCATTTGTTGATGGACTGTATCTTGACTATTGTAAACAGGATGCTGTGGATGTGAACATTGTGGTGCATGTATGTTTTCAAATTAGCATTTTCACTATTTTTGGATATATAGCCAGGAGTAGAATTGCTGGGTCATATGGTAGTTCTATTTTATTTTTTTTGAGAAATCTCTATACTGTTTTCCACATGGCTGCACCAATATATTACATTTCCATCAACAATGTAGAAGGGTCCTTTTTTCCTCCAGTATGTTATATGTGTTCTTTTTGATGATAGCCATTCTGACAGGTATGAGGTGATTTCTCATTGTGATTTTAATTTGCATTCCTCTGATGATTATAATGTTGAGCATATCCCTAGACAAGTTCTTAATTTCTCTTTCTTCTAGCTCACTGTTAGCATATAGAAATGTAACAGACATTTATATTTTGATTTTGTATCCTGAAATTTTACTGTATTTGTTTATTATTTCTAATAGTTTTTCAGTGGAGTCTTTAGAGTATTCTAATATATAAAATAATGTCATTTGCAAATAGTGATAGTTTTACTTCTTCTTTTTCAATTTGGATGCCTTTTATTTCTTTTTCTCATCTAATTGCTCAGGTTAGAACCTCTAATACTATGTTGAATAGGAGTCACAGGAGTGAGCATCCTTGTCTTTCCTAATCTTAGAGAAACAGTTCAATTTTTCACCATTGAATATAATGTTAGATGTGGGTTTGTCATATTTGACCTTTATTTTGTCCCTTCCATTCCACTTCATTGAGAGTTTTTATCATAAATGAGTGTTGCTGCTGCTGCTGCTAAGTCGCTTCAGTCATGTCCAACTCTGTGCGACCCCATAGACGGCAGCCCACCAGGCTCCCCCATCCCTGGGATTCTCCAGGCAAGAACACTGGAGTGGGTTGCCATTTCCTTCTCCAATGCATGAAAGTGAAAAGGGAAAGTGAAGTCGCTCAGTCGTGTCCGACTCTGTGCAACCCCACAGATGGCAGCCCACCAGGCTCCTCCGTCCATGGGATTTTCCAGGCAAGAGTACTGGAGTGGAGTGCCATTGTTTTACATTTTGTCAAATGCTTTTTCTGTATATGGTTTTTAATTCTTCATTTTCTTAATATGGTGTATCACATTGATTGATCTGCAGATGTTGAGCCATCCTTGCATCCCTGGAATAAATCCCACTTAATCATGGATGGTATATGATCCTCCTGATGTATTGTTGAATTCAGTTTGCTAATATTTTGTTCAGAATTTTTGCTTCTATGTTTATCAGAGATACTGGTCTGCAATTTTATTTTTGTGTGTGTCTTTATCTGGTTTTGACATTAGAATGATATTGGCCTTGTAAAATGAGTTAGGAAGTGTTCCCTAACTTCCATAATTTCCTAAAATGGAAATTCAATTTTTGGGGAATAGTTTTAGAAGAAAAAGTATAAAATCTTTCAATGTTTGGTAGAACTCACCTGTGAAACTGTCTAGTACTGGACTTTTGTTATTTCGAGCTTTTTTGATTACTGTTTTAATCTCTGTAATAGTAATAGGTCTACTCAAGTTTTTTATTTCCTCATGATTTGGTCTTGGAAAGCCATATAATTCTAAGAATTTGTCCATTTCTTCTAGGCTGTCAAATTTGTTGATGTATGGCTATTTATAATATTCTCTTACAATTCTTTGTACTTCTATGGCATCCATTGTTATTTATCCTCTTTCACTTCTGATTTGTTTATGAGGGCCTTTTCTCTTCTTTATTTTCTTATAACTCTTTGTACTTCTGTGGTATCCATTGTTATTTATCCTCTTTCACTTCTGGGGGGCTCTTTTTTCTTAGTGAGTCTAGATAATGGTTTGTTGATTTTGTTTATCTTTTTAAAGAATCAGCTCTTAGTTTCATTGATCTTTTCTATTGTCTTTCTCTATTTCATTTATTTCAGCTCCAATCTTTATTATTTCCTTCCTTCTATTAACTTGAGTTTTCTTGTTCTTTTTCTATTCCTCCTTTAGGTGTAAGGTAAGGTAAGACTGTTTATCTGAGAGTTTTCTTGTTTCTTTTTTTTAAAAAATATTCTTCTCTGCCTGGAGGCAGGGAATGGGGTTTCCAGTGTCAAGCCCCACCTCAGACCTGACCAGGTCATGGTAGAATAGAACATCCAAATTCCAGTGGCTCCTCTGGCAGGGGCAGCTCCTTAAGGGTCCTATGAGTCTGTGGAGGTTCAGCTTCCAGCCCAGACCAACATCTGGTTTCTGATGCTGCTCAGTTTCCTTGTTTCTTGAGGTAGGCCTGTATTGTTATAAACTTCCCTCCCAGGTTTTGCTGCATCTCATAGATTTTGGTATGTTGTATTTTCATTTGTCTTCAAGTAACTTTTTATTTCTCCTTTGATTTCTTCATTGACCTAATAGTTGTTAATTGGATGTTGTTCAGTCTCCATATATCTGTGATTCTTCCAGTCTTCTTCTTATAGTTAATTTCTAGTATCATTCCACTGTGACTGGAAAAGATGCTTGATACGATTTCAATCCCGTTAAATTTATTGAGACTTATTTTGTGTCCCAAAATATGGTCTATCCTAGAGAAAGTTCCATATGCACTTGTGAAGAATGTGTATTCTGCTGCATTTCGATGGAATGTTCTGTACAAATCTATCTAATCCATCTGGTAGAAAGTTTCACTAAGACTTATTTCCTTGTTGACTTTCTGTCTGATTTAACCACTGATGTAAGTGGGGCATTTAAAGTCTCCTACTATTATTGTGTTGCTGCTGTCAGTTTCTCCCTTTAGGCCTGTTAATAATTGNTTTTTTGGCTTTAAATCTATTTTATCTGATATGAATATGGCTACATCTGCTTTCATTTGAATGCTATTTGCTTGGAGTATCATCTGATATATCTCCCCTTTTAACCCATGTTTGTCTTTAGAGTTGAGATGTATCTCCTGGAAGCAGCAAATAGTTGGGTCTTATTTTTTATTCCATTTAGCCATCATGTGTCTTTTGATTGATCAATTCAATTTATTTATATTTAGGTTAATTATAGATAGATGAAGACAATACTGCCATTTTATCTTTTGTTTTCTGGTTGCTCTATTATCTCCACTGTTTTTTATAATTATTTTAAAATTTATTTTAAATTGAAAGATAATTGCTTTATAATATTGTGTTGGTTTCTGCTATACATCAAGATGAATTAACCATAGGTATACATGTGTCTGGGTTTCACTGGTGGCTCAGTAATAAAGAATCTGCCTCCAATGCAAGAGACCCAGGTTTGATTCCTGGGTTGAAAAGATCCCCTGGAGGAGGGCATGGCAACCCACTCTAATACTCTTGCCTAGAGAACTGCATGGACAGAGGAGCCTGGTGCACTGCAGTCCATAGGGTCACACAGAGTCAGACACAACTGAAGTGACTAAGCAGCAGCAGCAGCATACATATGTCCCCTCCCTCCCACTTCCCACCCCTTCCTACTCCTCTAGGTTGTTAGAACCGTGGTCTGAAGTCCCTGAGTCACAGCAAATTCCCATTGGCTATTTTACATATGGTAGTGTGTGAAATTAAATGAAATTTTAATTTTAATGAAATTAAAAGACACTCCTTGGAAGGAAAGTTATGACCAACCTAGATAGCATATTCAAAAGCAGGGACATTACTTTGCCAACAAAGGTCCGTCTAGTCAAAGCTATGGTTTTTCCAGTGGTCATGTATGGATGTGAGAGTTGGACTATGAAGAAAGCAGAGCGCCGAAGAACTGATGCTTTTGAACTGTGGTGTTGGAGAAGACTCTTGTGAGTCCCTTGGACTGCAAGGAGATCCAACCAGTCCATTCTGAAGGAGATCAACCCTGGGATTTCTTTGGAAGGACTGATGCTAAAGCTGAAACTCCAATACTTTGGCCACTTCATGTGAAGAGTTGACTCATTAGAAAAGACCCTGATGCTGGGAGGGATTGGGGGCAGGAGGAGAAGGGGACGACAGAGGATGAGATGGCTAGATGGCATCATCGACTTGATGGACATGAGTTCGAGTAAACTCTGGGAATTGGTGATGGACAGGGAGGCCTGGTGTGCTGCAATTCATGGGGTCGCAAAGAATTGGACATGACTGAGCAACTTAACTGAACTGAACTGAGTGTGTATGTTTCCATGCTGCTCTCTCCATTCATCTCACTCTCTCCTTCCTACCTTCTACTCATGTCCACAAGTCCGTTCTCTATGTCTGCATCTCCACTGTTGCCCTGCAAAAAGGTTCATCAGTACCATCTTTCTAGATTCCATATATATGTATTAATAAATGATATTTGTTTTTCTATTTCTGACTTCACTCTGTATAATAGGCTGTAGGTTCATCCACCTCATTAGAACTAACTCAAATGCTTTCCTTTTTATGGCTGAGTAATATTCCATTGTATATATGTACCACAGCTTCTTTATCCATTCATATGTCAGTGGATATCGAGGTTGCTTCCATGTCCATATCTTTACTTTCTTTATCCTTTTGTTTTTGTCTGCCATTTTGGCTTAATGGTTTTCTGTGATATGTTCCTCAATTTGTTCTGTGTGTGTGTCTACTTTATTTTCACAGTCACCCTGAGGTTTGTATAAAATTTCTCATAGATAAAATAGTCTTTTTTATGCTGATATCATCTTATGTTCACTCACCTACATGAGTTCTGTTCTTTTCCTTCTCCCCTTTTATGACTGTGTCATCTCAAGTTATCCCTTTTAATGTTATCAGCTTGTTACCAAAATAAGATAGGTATAATTATTTTTTGGCTTTCTTTTTTCCCTTTAGCTTTTAATAAGTGTTTACAAATCTATTCTGACAAAGAGTTGCAATTTTATGGTTCTATTTACCACCTTGCTTAAAGTTTTGTATGTTTTTCATATTTTGTTTCTGGTAGAAAAGTTCCTTTCAATATCTGTTGTAAGGCAGATCTAGTGTTCATGAATTCCCTCAGCTTTTGTCTAGGAAAGCCTTTATTTTTCTTTCATATCTGAATGATAGTTTTATACATAAAAGCATTCTGGGGTGACAGTTTTTTCTGTATTTTGAGAATGTCATTTCACTCTCCCCCGGCTGTAAGGGTGCTGAGAAATCTGCTGATAGCTTAATAGGGATTCCTTTGTAGGTTACCATCTTTTTTCCCCACTGGCTACCTTTAAAATTATTTGTCATTCAGTTCAGTTCAGTTCATTTCAGTCCGACTCTTTGCGACCCCATGAATCACAGCACGTCAAGCCTCCCTCTCCATCACCAACTCCTGGAGTTCAGTCAAACTCATGTCCATCGAGTTGATGATGCCATCCAGCCATCTCATCCTCTGTCGTCCCCTTCTCCTCCTGCCCCCAATCCCTCCCAGCATCAGAGTCTTTTCCAGTGAGTCAACTCTTTGTCATTAACTTCTGACAATTTTAATATAATATGATCTTAGAAAAGGTCTTTTTTGCAGTTAGGTTAGTTAGGTGTTCTCATTGCTTCATAGACTTGATTGTCCAGCTTCTTCCCCAAGTTTGGGAAGATATCAGCCATTTTTTTTTTTTAATAATCTCTCTGTTCTCCTCTTCTCCTTCTGGGATATCCATTATTCTAGTGCTGTCTTTCCTAAAAGAGTTGTGTAGCTCCCATATGATTTCTTCTTTTTATATGTATCTTACTTTTCTTTGCTCTTCTATTTGTATCGTTTCTAGGTTTCTATCTTTGAGCTCACTAATGCTGTCTTTCATATCATCTGCTCCATTTCCAATACTTTCTAATACATTCTTCATCTTGTTTATCGTGTTCTTCAGCTCAAGAATTTCTGTTTGGTTCATTTTTAGAGTTTCAGTCTGGTTGGCAAAGTATTCCTTTTGTTCACTAATTTTATTCCTGACTTCATTAAACTGTCTTTATAAGTTTTTTGTATCTCACTGAGCTTATTCATGATGTCTATTTTGAATTCTTTATCAGTTAGATCTCAAAATTCCATGAATTTAAGTTTGGTTTCTGGAGAATTGTCATTTTGCTTGATGGGTTGTTCCTCTGCTGGCACATTTGAAATTAAATGACAGGTCGGGAGTTACAATTTTCTTTTGTCTTCCAGTAGGTGGCGGTATTAGGTAGTTTTTGGTTTTGCTTGCCTGAGTTGCCTCTGGTTATATTTGAAAGTTGGCAGTTTCCAGCCTTTACGAGATGTTTCCTCTGTGTCTTTGCTTTTGCTTCCTGTTCCTCTACGGTCATTGCTTCACTGCTTCTGCCAGAGCTGCTGTCATTACTGGGATGGTGGGGTCTTCTCTGGTGTGGGAGATCCCCTGAGACACAGGCTCTGCTTTGGGGAAAGGGGAACAGTGTGGGAGGGGAAGCTGGGTGCACAGGTGCCTCTACTGGGTCCGGTGCTATCAGGTTCGCTGAATTTACCAGTGCAAATAAGGAGGGGCCAGAGTATGGGATCACAGGTGCCTCAGTGGCAGGAAAGATACGGCTGCAGGCCCCATGGCTGCTGGGGCCACCAAGGTACCTGTGGTGGTGGGCGCCAGTGCGGTCACTTCCTAAAGTCAGGGCCATGTGTGCTGCTTCCCTTGCTGCCGCAGTCAGACAACTGGGACCGCAGGCATCAACTCCGCTGTTCCCTCGTTCCATCTCCTCTACGTGTTCTAGTCCACTATCTTTAGATGGACAGAGGCATGGAATTTTTCAGCATCCTGTCATGTTAGGCAGAGGCACCTTCATTGTGTTGTCAATGTTTTACTGGTTGTAGATTGAAGGTGCGAGACAAAGGTAGCTTTTCACTCCACTGTGTTTCTGACAGCACTCACCTATAACGTTCTTATGTTCCCAAAGTTTATTAACCACATAATATTTAAAAATTAAAAAAAACATATTATGGAACTGAAATAACAGTATTTGAGGTGAGGCATAGAATCCCACTTAGTTATATATAAATGAACATACTTAGTGACAAAATATCCTGTTTTCCTTGGTGGAATCACAGCTGTCAGTCAATGAATCCTTAAAGCAATTTTGTTATTGTGAAATCATTAAAATAATGGAACTATGAAGAAACATGTGGTTCAGACAGTAAAGAATCCGCCTGTAATGAGGGAGACCTGAGTTTGATCCCTGGGTTGGAAAGATCCACTGGAGGAGGGCATAGCAACCCACTCCAATATTCTTGCCTGGAGAATCCCCATGGCAGAGGAGCCTGGCGGGCTACAGTCCATGGAGTTGCAGAGGCGAACACAACCGAGTGACTAAGCATACACATACTCATTTTATAAGGCAAATCTATTTACTTTCTCCTATATTCTGTATACAATGCCATTTTAATAGCATTTATGCCACTGTACTATAATTATTTGGCTATATGTCTATGTCTCTCACAGCATCAAGCCCAGTGCCTGGTGCAGAAATGTGAATGACAGATCCTTATGAAAAAAAGAATGAATGAAGCAAATGAAGGAGCACATTTGGAAAATAAATATAACTTGCTACTTGAGTCCCTGAAATGTTTGATTATTCATTAAACTGAAGTCCTGGAGACATAGTAGCCCTCATTTCCTTTGGCTAGGAAGTAATAAATTAGCAACAGGCCCAAAACAATGTATAGACTTTGAAAAAGTAATCAGTAAGGAGTTTGTTTTTGTTTGTTGGAAAGATCTGATGTGATGAAGGTAGATTTCAAGAATGAAGACCCAGAACTTGCAAGTTACCTATATCCTAGTAAGATTATGCTGAGTTTAGAACAATAGATGTGAAGAAAAGGGTAAAAGGTATCAACTTCTAAGTGAAAGCCAGAGAGAATCATATTAAAGGCACCACTAGGACTTGCACAAACTCCAAACCACAGAGACTTCTAAGAAGGACAAAGAAGACAGTGACTACAAGATCAACTATATATATGAAGTAAGATTTGGGTTAGGGCACTAGGATTTCCTAGTGGTTCAGGAGTAAAGAATCTGCCTGCTATGCAGGAGATGTGGGTTTGATTCCAGGGTTAGGAAGATATCCTGGAGAAGGAAATGGTAACCCACTCCAGTATTCTTACCTAGAAAATCCCATGAGGAGCCTAGAAGGCTATAGTCCATGGGGTCTCAAGAGTCAGACATGACTTAGCAACTAACCCACCACAACCACCAAGATTTGGGTTAGACAGAGACATACTTTTCTTATTTCAAAAGATTTAGTTCTATTGGATTGGTATCTGGAGACTGGTATCTAGCCTCAGACTAGAGTGAATGGCCAAGGAGGTTAAAAAATAAAACCAGCAAGCAGGTTCTGGGAAGGACTGAGGTACCCCATCTCACCTAGAAAAGCATCAGTGCAAATTAATCTCAGATGTTTCAGAGTCTTGACTTGTCATTTACCACAAATAGGGTTGAGTATGTAGAAGATATAGAGGGATCAGTAATTTGCAATATTCAAGGTAATCTGTGGCTAGATTTTATAAATTAATTAGGCCCTGAGACCTAATTATGATCTGAGACCTATATTCAATAAACTTGATAATTTCTGTGTGTTTATACTTTAGTTTTCCATTTTCTTCTAATAAAATTTCTTTAGGAACGTCCAAA
>SJYE01123208.1:85162-101455 GCA_006408755.1 Eudorcas thomsonii | reverse complement strand
ATTTAATTTAAAAAGAAAAGGGATTTCCTAAAGCCAGATGCAATATTAGTAGCTCTGGGAGTTCAGGCCCTGCTGGCATAAAATATGAGTTCTAGGAGTGAGATAGGGGGAGGGGAGGGAGGCTCAAGAGAGAGGAGATATAATTAGGGCTGATTTTCATTGTTGTATGGAAGAAACCAACACAACACAGCAAAAGCACTTTTCCTCCAATTAAAAAATAAATAAAAAATATGGGTGCTAAGAAAGACAAAGAACAGTAAGCTTTGACTGCAAATCCTTTCCTCTTTGGTTGATTCCCTCTCGATTTAGATCTACATTACTGTACGGAAACTGAGTGTTTGGAGTAGGTTTGGTAACAAGGGAAGGAGGCTGGTTTGGGGCTGGACAAAATTTGGCTTGGCTTTAATTATTATTATTATTTTTAACATAAATTTATTTATTTTAATTGGAGGCTAATTACTCTACAATATTGTATTGGTTTTGCCATACACTGACATGAATCTGCCATGGGTATACATGTGTTCCCCATCCTGAAGCCCTCTCACTTACCTCCCCATACCATCCCTCTGGGTCCTCCCAGTACACCAGCTCCAAGCATCCTGTATCATGCATCGAGCCTGGTCTGGTGATTCATTTCACATATGATATTATACATGTTTCAATGCCATTCTCTCAAAACATCCCACTCCCGCCCTCTCCCCAGAGTCCAAAAGACTTTTCTATACATCTGTGTCTCTTTTGCTGTCTCACACACAGGGTTATCGTTACCATCTTTCTAAATTCTACGCGTTAGTATACTGTATTGGTGTTTTCCTTTCTGGCTTACTTCACTCTATATAATAGGCTCCAGTTTCATCCACCTCATTAGAACTGATTCAAATGTATTCTTTTTAATGGCTGTGTAATACTCCATTGTGTATATGTACCACGGCTTTCTTATCCATTCATCTGCTGATGGACATCTAGGTTGCTTCCATGTCCTGGCTATTATAAACAGTGCTTGGACGAACATTGGGGTACACGTGTCTCTTTCAATTTTGGTTTCCTCGGTGTGTATGCCCAGCAGTGGGATTGCTGGGTCATAAGGCAGTTCTATTTCCAGTTTTTTAAGGAATCTCCACACTGTTCTCCATAGTGGCTATACTTGTTTGCATTCCCACCAACAGTAAGAGGGTTCCCTTTCCTCCACACCCTCTCCATCATTTATTGCTTGTAGACTTTTGGATCACAGCCATTCTGACTGGTGTGAAATGGTATCTTATTGTGGTCTTGATTTGCATTTCTCTGATAATGAGTGATGTTGAGTATTTTTTCATGTGTTTGTTACTCATCTGTATGTCTTCCTTGGAGAAATGTCTGTTTAGTTCTTTGGCCCATTTTTTGATTGGGTCGTTTATTTTTCTGGAATTGAGCAGCAGGAGTTGCTTGTATATTTTTGAGATTACTTGTTTGTCAGCTGCTTCATTTGCTATCATTTTCTCCCATTCTGAAGGCTGTCTTTTCACCTTGCTTATAGTTTCCTTTGTTGTGCAGAAGCTTTTAAGTTTAATTAGGTCCTGTTTGTTTATTTTTGCTTTTATTTCCAATATTCTGGGAGGTGGGTCATAGAGGAGGATCCTGCTGTATGTCGGAGAGTGTTTTGCCTATGTTCTCCTCTAGGAATTTTATAGCTTCTGGTTTTATGTTTAGATCTTTAATCCATTTTGAGTTTATTTTTGTGTATGGGTTCTAGTTTCATTCTTTTACAGGTGGTTGACCAGTTTTCCCAGCACCACTTGTTAAAGAGATTGTCTTTACTCCATTGTATATTCTTGCCTCCTTTGTCAAAGATAGGGTGTCCACAGGTGTGTGGGTTTATCTCTGGGCTTTCTATTTTGTTCCATTGATCTATATTTCTGTCTTTGTGCCATTACCATACTGTTTTGATGACTGTGGCTTTGTAGCAGAGCCTGAAGTCAGGCAGGTTGATTTCTCCAGTTCCATTCTTCTTTCTCAAGATTGCTTTGGCTATTCCAGGTTTTTTGTATTTCCATACAAATTGTGAAATTATTTGTTCTGGCTCTATGAAAAATGCCATGGGTANCTTACTAGGGATTGCATTGAATCTGTAGATTGCTTTGGGTAGTATACTCATTTTCATTATATTGACTCTTCCAATCCAGGAACACAGTATATTTTTCCATCTATTAGTGTCCTCTTTGATTTATTTCACCAGTGTTTTATAGTTTTCTATATCTAGGTCTTTAGTTTCTTTAGGTAGATATATTCCTAAGTATTTTATTCTTTTCGTTGCAATGGTGAATGGAATTGTTGCCTTAATTTCTCTATTTTCTCATTATTAGTGTATAGAATGCAAGGGATTTCTGAGTGTTGATTTTATATCCTGCAACTTTACTATATTCATTGATTAGCTCTAGTAATTTTCTGTGGAGTCTTTAGGGTTTCCCTTGTAGAGAATCATGTCATCTGCAAAGAGTGAGATTTTACTTCTTCTTTTCCAATTTGGATTCCTTTTATTTCTTTTTCTGCTCTGCTTGCTGTGGCCAAAACTTCCAAAACTATGTTGAATAGTAGTGGTGAAAGGCACCCTTGCCTTGTTCCTGACTTTAGGGGAAATGCTTTCAATTTTTCACCACTGAGGATAATGTTTGCTGTGGGCTTGTCATATATAGCTTTTATTATGTTGAGGTATGTTCCTTCTATGCCTGCTTGCTGGAGAGTTATTTTTTTTTCTATCATAAATGGATGTTGAATTTTGTCAAAGGCTTTCTCTGCATCTATTGAGATAATCATATGGCTTTTATTTTTCAATTTGTTAATGTGGTTACAAATTGAAAATTACATTGACTGATTTGTGGATATTGAAGAATCCTTGCATCCCTGGGATAAAGCCCACTTGGTCATGATTTATGACCTTTTTAATACGTTGTTGGTCTGTTTGCTAGAATCTTGTTAAGGATTTTGGCATCTATGTTCATCAGTGATATTGGCCTGTAGTTTTCTTTTTTTGCGGCATCTTTGTCAGGTTTTGGTATTAGGGTGATGGTGGCCTCATAGAATGAGTTTGGAAGTTTACCTTCCTCTGCAATTTTCTGGAAGAGTTTGAGTAGGATAGGTGTTAGCTCTTCTCTAAATTTTTGGTAGAATTCAGCTGTGAAGTTGTCTGGACCTGGGCTTTTGTTTGCTGGAAGATTTCTGATTACAGTTTCAATTTCCATGCTTGTGATGGGTCTGTTAAGATTTTCTATATCTCCCTGGTTCAGTTTTGGAAAGTTGTACTTTTCTAAGAATTTGTCCATTTCTTTCACATTGTCCATTTCATTGGCATATAATTGCTGATAGTAGTCTCTTATGATCCTTTGTATTTCTGTGTTGTCTGTTGTGATCTCTCCAGTTTCATTTCTAATTTCATTGATCTGATTTTTCTCCCTTTGTTTCTTGATGAGTCTGGCTAATGGTCTGTCAGTTTTATTTATCCTTTCAAACAACCAGCTTTTGGCTTTGTTGAGTTTTGCTATGGTCTCTTTTGTTTCTTTTGCATTTATTTCTGCCCTAATTTTTAAGATTTCTTTCCTTCTACTAACCCTATTTATTAGTAGTTCTTCATTTCTTCCTTTTCTAGTTGCTTTAGGTGTAGAGTTAGGTTATTTGACTTTTTTCTTGTTTCTTGAGGTATGCCTGTATTGCTATGAACCTTCCCCTTAGCACTGCTTTTACAGTGTCCCACAGGTTTTGGGTTGTTGTGTCTTCATTTTCATTCATTTCTATGCATATTTTGATTTCTTTTTTGATTTCTTCTGTGATTTGTTGGTTATTCAGCAGCATGTTGTTCAGCCTCCATATGTTGGAATTTTTAATAGTTTTTCTCCTGTAATGGAGATCTAATCTTACTGCATTGTGGTCAGAAAAGATGCTTGGAATGATTTCAATTTTTTTGAATTTACCAAGGCTAGATTTATGGCCCAGGATGTGATCAATCCTGGAGAAGGTTCTGTGTGCACTTGAGAAAAAGGTGAAATTCATTGTTTTGGGGTGAAATGTCCTATAGATATCAATTAGGTCTAACTGGTCTATTGTATCATTTAAAGTTTGTGTTACCTTGCTAATTTTCCAGTTTAGTTGATCTATTTATAGGTGAGAGTGGGGTATTAAAGTCTCCCACTATTATTGTGTTATTGTTAATTTCCCCTTTCATGCTTGTTAGCATTTGTCTTCCATATTGCAGTGCTCCTATGTTGGGTGCATATATATTGATAATAGCTATATCTTCTTCTTGGATTGATCCTTTGATCATTATGTAGTGTCCTTCTTTGTCTCTTTTCACAGCCTTTGTTTTAAAGCCTATTTTATCTGATATGAGTACTGCTAATCCTGCTTTCTTTTGGTCTCTATTTGTGTGGAATATCTTTTTCAAGCCCTTCACTTTCAGTCTGTATGAGTCCCCTGTTTTGAAGTGGGTCCCTTGTAGGCAACATATATAGGGGTCTTGTTTTTGTATCCATTCAGTCAGTCTTTGTCTTTTGGTTGGGGCATTCAACCCATTTATGTTTAAGGTAATTATTGATAAGTATGATCTTGTTGCCATTTACTTTGTTGTTTTGAGTTTGAATTTATACACCCTTTCTGTGCTTCCTGTCTAGAGAAGATCCTTTAGCATTTGTTGGAGAGCTGGTTTGGTGGTGCTGAATTCTCTCAGCCTTTACTTTTATCTGTAAAGCTTTTGATTTCTCCTTCATATTTGAATGAGATCTTTGCTGGGTAGAGTAATCTGGTCTGTAGGTTATTTTCTTTCATCACTTTATGTCCTGCCATTCCCTCCCGGACTGAACAGTTTCTATTGAAAGATCAGCTGTTATCCTTATGGGAATCCCCTTGTGTGTTATTTGCTGTTTTTCCCTTGCTGTTTTAATATTTGTTCTTTGTGTTTGATGTTTGTTAATTTGATGAATATGTGCCTCGGGGTGTTTCGCTTTGGGTTTATCCTGTTTGGGACTCTCTGGATTTCTTGGACTTGGGTGATTATTTCCTTCCCCATTTTAGGGAAGTTTTCAACTATTATCTTCTCAAGTATTTTCTCATGGTCTTTCTTTTTGTCTTATTCTTCTGGGACTCCTATGATTCGAACGTTGGGGCATTTAACACTGTCCCAGAAGTCTCTGAGATTGTCCTCATTTCTTTTAATTTGTTTTTCTTTTTTCCTCTCTGATTCATTTATTTCTACCATTCTATCTTCTATCTCACATATTCTATCTTCTGCCTGTTATTCTACTGTTGGTTCCCTCCAGAGTGTTTTTTAAATCTCATTTATTGCATTATTCATTATTGATTGACTCTTTTTTATTTCTTCTAGGTCCTTATTAAACCTTTCTTGCATCTTCTCAATCCTTGTCTCCAGGCTATTTATCTGTGATTCCATTTTGATTACAAGATTTTGGATCATTTTCACTATCATTATTCAGAATTCTTTATCAGGTAGCTTCCCTATCTCTTCCTCTTTGGTTTGGTTTGGTGGGCATTTATCCTGTTCCTTTCCCTGCTGCATATTCCTCTGTCTCTTCATCTTGTTTATAAGTTGAGTTTGGGGTGGCCTTTCTGTATTCTGTCAGTTTGTGGAGCTCTCTTTATTGTGGGGTTTTCTCACTGTGGGTGGGGTTGTACAGGTGGCTTGTCAAGGTTTACTGGTTAGGGAAGCTTGTGTCAGTGTTCTGGTGGGTGGAGCTGGATTTCTTCTCTCTGGAGTGCAACGAAGTGTCCAGTAATGAGTTATGAGATGTCAATAGGTTTGGACTGACTTTAGGCAGCCTGTATGTTGAAGCTCGGGGCTGTGTTCCTGTGTTGCTAGAGAATTTGCCTGGTATGTGTTGCTAGAGAATTTGCCTGGTATGTGTTGCTCTGGAACTTGTTGGCCCTTGGGTGGTGCTTGGTTTCAGTGTAGGTATGGAGACGTTTGATGAGCTCCTGTTGATTAATGTTCCCTGGAGTTAGGAGTTCTCTGGTATTCTCAAGATTTGGACTTAAGCCTCCTGCTTCTGGTTTTCAGTCTTATTTTTACAATAGCCTCAAGACTTGTCCATCTATACAGCACCGTTGATAAAACATCTCCTTTTGAAGACAATGGGCTGCTTTTCTGGGTTCCTGATGTCCTCTGCCAGCATTCAGAAGTTGTTTTGTGGAATTTACTCACCGTTCAAATGTTCTTTTGATGAATTTGTAGGGGAGATTGTGGTCTCCCTGACCTACTTCTCTGCCATCTTCAGCTTTCATTATTAAAAGACCACTCTTGGTGAAAGAAAAAGTACACACACATACACACACATACATACACCATAGGCTTTGGGTTTGTAAGTGGGATTATACTATCTAGGCTATAGTCTTTATTTATATATTTACTCATTTGTGGCTTGATTTAAGATTGCATTAATTTCCATTTGGTGCTATAACAAATTAACATAAACTTAGTAGCTTAAAACAAAAGTATACTTAAAATAAAAGTATACCCTTATAGTTCTAGAGGCCAGAAGTCCAAAATGAGTGTCATGGCTATTATGGGGTAAAATAAAAATCAAGGTGTCAAGCATAACTGGTTCCTTCTGGAGACTCCAGGGGGAGAATCTGATCTTTGACTCTTACAGCTTTTAGAGGATAAGGCCAGTAACCTTATCACTCTGATCTCTTGCTTCTGTCATCACATCTCCTAATTCTATAGTCTGATCTCCCTCTGGTACCTCTTATAAGAACACTTATGACTATACTTAGTGCCCACTTGTATAACCCAGAATAATCCCCTCCACCAATCTCAGTTTCCTTTACCTAATAACACCCAGAAAAATCCTTTTTGCCATACAAGGTAATGTTCACAGGTTCCAGGGATTACGGTCTGAATATCTTTCAGGGCCACTACTGAGCTTTCCACAAAGATAGTTTAGAAATTTTGCACATCCTTTTTTTTTTTTAAAGCTAACATCATAGTAATTTTTTTAATGTGAAATTTGTGATAACTTGCATAAATTTTTAATTTGTAGTAATTTGTTTAATGTGTCTATCACCAAATTTAATATATACATTGAATAAAAAATAAATACTAATTAAAAATAAGTATTAGATCAAGAATTGGAATTTTAAAATATTATCAACTAATTCATTACATGACAAAGTATAAATGACCTAGACACAAGCTCCTTGGCTATTAATCTACATAGAATTCATATTTTTCAAAACAGAAATACAGGTCCCAAGAAAGAGAAGAAGAACATATTGGTTAAGCACACACTTGGAACAAAGATACAACATTGCTTGGTAATAATCATGTCCTTTGTACCAAAGAGTTCATAAAACACACTGAAAATTATCAACCCTGTTCAGGGTATATAGGGTTAGTAACTTTGATTCCAGAGACTCTCAATTCCATTTCAGATCTAGTTTAATAAAGCAATAAAAATAAAACATCAAGAAAATATAAAATGGAAGGAAACCAGCCTGTATTGAATAATGCTTTGATTCTAGCAGGTTAGCCAATCTCCTTACCTAGGCTGGTATAAATGTGGCTGAGAATACGAGCTGGTTGTACTCTGATGGGGTATACCTCAGCAATGGTCTCCACGTCAATTCCCTTGTTCTTCAAAATGGATTTGATTTCTTCTGTTTCAGCTAGAATGGAAACTGTAGGAAAGAAAAAAAAGATGAGGTTAACAGAAAATTTTATTTCAACAGGAACCTAAAGATCTCTCAAGAAAGATAGTGAAGTAGCTCAGTCATGTCTGACTTTTTGTGACCCCATGTACTGTGGCATATCAGGCTCCTCTGTCCATGGGATTTTCCAGGAAAGAATACTGGAGTGGGTTGCCATTTCCTTCTCCAGGAGATCTTCCCAACCCAGGGATTGAACCCAGGAAGTCCAAAAGATCTCTCTCAAGCTACACAATATTTTTTGAAGGGAAGACAAAAAGAAGAGAAGGAAATTAACAGTTATTACAAACTTAGGAAACAAGCATCATGCTAGGTACATAACGATATCTAAATGGAAAAGGAACTAAGATCTCATGACTAGAATATTTAATCCTGTTTTTTTGTCTATATACCTATGTGCTTCTAGAGAACACCACGCTTGCTTTGTATCTGGGTTTCAATGTTTAAATAGAAAAAAAGAGGCCAGGGACAGCATTATGAAGATAATAAAGAGTACCCGAATGATACAAATCACTCTATAGCTACAGAATGATAGAAGGCAAGGTAAATTCAGGATAAAGAATTGAGGTGCCCGATTTGAAATTGTGTGTGGTTGTTTTGGGGGATGGGGATAACACTTTTCTAGATTCAGAGCCTACCAAGCCTGGCAACTCCTTTTTCATCCTCTTACACTCACATCTCAGGAGTGTTCATCATACTCACAAAGGAGAAGAAGTCCAGGCCAGCTCACTGACTCTTCCATTTATTTTCCCTTTATGGGACTGATACCTGTCTGGGGGCCAATAATCTGAATGGGACCTCAACTGGCTTAATGCTAAGCAATAGGGGCAAACATGAGCCCTACTCCTGCTTCTCTAGTGCCTCTGTGTTCTGTTAGTTGCTCAGTCATGTCCGACTCTATGACCCCATGGACCCCACCAGGCTCTTCCGTCCATGGAATTCTCAAGGCAAGAACACTAGAGTGTGTTGCCATTCCCTTCTCCAGCTAGTGCCACAAGGTGTGTTGAATTGGGTTTATGAGAAAATTAAGGTGTCATTTGGTTCATGCCAGCTTACTAGTATTGTCTATGTTGAGTTTGGGGGGCAAAAGCCTAGTTAACAAAGTGCTACTCTGCATTCTTTTTCCATTATCTTTTGTGTATTTTTCTATCTCGGGGAGCTCATGGTATTGTGTTGCTGTGATCTGGGGCAGGATATGCAGGGTATTGTAATTACAGGGTCCTCTGGATATAACACCACCTTGATTACTTCTAACTGAAAAATGACAAAGATTCTCCAGGGACAATATACAAAGGTAGAATAATGGTGGGATGACAAAATCCAGGGAAACACACGTGGTTATCCTTTCATTCACTAATAAACATTTACTAAGCACTTTAATGGATAAGGCATTATGCTAAAAACTAGAGATTTAGAGATGAATAAGTTAGTGACTCCTTCAAGGAGCTCACAGTGTAATAAAAGTGTCACATACATAAACTGATTATAAAACAAATTGCAAAGTATATATACATATACATATGTATATCTATCTATCTTCCTATCTATCTATCTATCTATCTATGAATATTATGAGACCACTCCTCCACCAAGAGTGACACCTATCTAGTCTGAAGTTGGTAGAGGGACGTTTCAGAAAAGACTTCCTGAAGGAGTTGATGTCTAAGCTGAATTTGAAAGAATGAATGAGTTAGTTAGGAGAAAGAAGGGAACAGGAATGAGGAAATTAATTTTAGGTTGAAGATTGAGAATGATCATAAAATATGAAAACAAAAAAGAGTATGTGTGTGTGTGTGTGAGAGAGAGAGAGAGAGAGAGAGAGAGCAGTGGTGTGGGGACAACATATATTTCAATACTGCTGCAGCATGAAATATTTGAACAGTGGCAAAAATAAAAATAAACAACCCCCACCAGCAACAAAATGAATCTGGAAAGGCAAATAGGGGTTAGTTCATTATGGAGCTCATGTGTGCCACTGTAAGGATTTTGCATTTTATCCTTGAGTACTGATTTCCAAACTGCATTCTCCTAAGCCCTAGGGTTCTGCAGAGAGCAATGCAGTTGGAAGCAGGAGTAGAGGGGACTAAAGGAGAGGTAAGTGAACCACATTCTGGGGCCCCAGGAATACTTTCAACCCAACAACTCAACATTTTATGGTTTATCAAGTATTTAGAAAATGCTTACTTGGTACCACTTATGTGCTAGATACTGCCATATGCTAGAGACACAAAGATAGATAGGATCCTTGGAGAAAATGACATTTGACATTGAGTCTTGCTAGAAGGCTCAATAGGAGTTATTCTGAAGGTAAATGTAAGCTGAAGGTAAATATAAGCTGAAGGTAAATGTAAGGAAGAAGTTGTTCCAGACAAAAAATAGCATAGACAAAGACTCATGGGCAACAGAAAACCAGGTAGATCTAGGAATAATAAAAAGTCCTTTAGAGCAAGCAGGAGCATGGGGTGTAAAAGGACAATGATGAGAAATGACACTGAAGACAAGGTCAGGGACCAGATCATAAAGAGCCTTGTAAATCTTGTTAAGAAAGCTGGTAATGGGAAGCCCTTACAGAGTTGTAATAGGGGGAATAATACATCCATATCTCTATCTTAAAAAGAACACATTTGAGTTGCTGAAAGAATAAACTGATATACTGTAGTCAACCTACACTGAAGACGAGGAGACCACTTAAAAAGTAATGCAAGAAAGAGATGCTGATTACTTAGATTAGGATCGTGACATTGGTACTAGATAAACTTGATGGATTTATGAATTATTTAGAAGGTATAGAAATCAGAACTTGTTAACTGACTGAACGTAGGAGATGAGAGAGGGGGAGATATTGAGAATATTATTTGTGTAACTGTGAGAAAAGTGTACCATTTACTGACATAGGCAAATAGGGAGAAAAGCAGGCATGAGTGATGTAGAATTTGGAAGGTGCAACTGATTACTTTTAGACATTCTGAATTGAAAGTGCAGAAGTCATTAGCATAGAAAGAGGTGAGATGGGTCAAGGAGGATGTATAGAAAAGAAGAAAAAAGGACTTAGAATATAACCTTCAGAAATTTCAACATATAAGAAATGGGCAGGTGAAGAAAAACCTGGGGGTGGGAGTAAGGGGTTCTTGTCTCATAGCTTATGTTTTCTCTATGGCATAGGAGGTGAGGTCATCTACTGAGAGGGGAGAAGTGAGGAGTCAGGAAAAGGGAAAAGGTTAGCAATGAGACGAGGCTGAGATACAGTAACAAATATTCTGAGTAAGAAGAGCAGTGGCCTATGGACAAAATTCTCAGGAATACCAACAGTTAAGGGGCAAGCAGAAGAGGAAGCCCAGAAAGAGAAATAAGAAAATTTAGGTTGAAGGAGATCTAAAAATGTATTTTCTCACAGAAGACACAGGAGTTAAGAGTCTCAGAAACAAACAATAAGTGAAACAGAAAGACCCACTAAGAAATGGATTGAAAAATATTTACTGAGTTTGGCAATAACTTAAGCAAAAGCACTTTCAAAGGAATAATAAGCTAGTTGTAAAGGACATCAGAATGAATGGAATATAAATAAGTGGAAGTCTGGATAAGAAAGGAAGAGTAGGATAACTAGAAGATGATGAAGATGTCAATTTACTAAAAATCGGAACCAACAGAGAAGAGTTTGAAGATGACAGGAAAGAGCAGGTTTCTAGGAAGGGTGGGGGAAAAGGATAGGATCAACCATCAGAAGGGAGAGTTGGTTGCTGCTCTGAGACTAACGAAAAAGAAATAATAATGGGTAAAGATATAAATAAGATTGTGGTTGGGGTTTGGGAAATTGACAAAGATCAGAACATTAAGATTATGCAGCATGAAGTAACAGGCCAAAAATGAGGCTGAAAATAAGCAGTAGGGTTGTTGAGAAAAATTAAAATGGTGACTAATAATAAGAACAAGGACTAACAGGAAGCACTGTGGGCCTAGCTGAGTTGGAGACTGTGGATTTACAGCACTACTGCTATGCTCACTTTTTTTTTTTTTTCCTAGAAAATTTTAGCAAGGCACGTATAGGATCAGAAAATAAGAAAGTTGATCTGGAGCTATGATTTTCCTGGGTGGGTGTAGTAGAAGTATGGTGCACTGGTGATTAAGATATTTAGATGACCAACTGAAAGGTAAGGAAGGATATTGTCATTGTTCAGTTGCTAAGTTGTGTCTGACTCTTTTGCGACCCATGGACTGTAGCCCATCACACTCCACTGTCCATAGTATTTCCCAGGCAAGAATACTGGAGTCAGTTGCCATTTCCTTCTCCAAGGAATCTTTGTGACCCAGGGATTGAACCTGCGCCTTCTGCATTGGCAGGTGGGATTCTTTACCACTGAGCCGCCAGGGAAGGACAGACTAGGAGAAAATAGACAAAAGTGTAACTGGGGGATGGGGCGGGGAGAGAAAACTGAAACAGTATGCAATTATGACTGGAGATTGGGACTTTTGGCATTGGAATATCTGAGGCAAAATAATTCTAATGTTTGGTCCTCAAAGTGAGTAGAGTAGTGGTAGAGGGAAACGTCACTAGGGTTATGGATATCCAAGAATTCTGAGGCTAAAATATTAGATGGCACTTACTCTGATGTTGAAATCTATCACTATGGCAGGAACTGAGGAAGAAAAGGCGGCTTTAAGCAAGTCTCAAAGTCTCGAATGAATGAACAAGGGTAACCAGGAGACTAATATAGCTAGACGGCACAAGCTTCAAAGGGGAGCAAGCTTTTGCATGGAAGGAGAGTAATGAGAGTAATGGTCTTTTATATAATGTCCGTTATGTACTAACTACCTCAGAGATATCACAGGTTTGGTTCCAGACCACTGAAATAAAGTGAATATCATGATAAAGCAAGTCACACAAATTTTTAGCTTCCCAGTCTATATGTAAAAGTTATGCTTATACAAACTTATAGTTACAAAAAGGGATGACAGGGTAGGAGGGGGATAAACTATTAGGAGTATGAGATCAATGTATACACATTACTATATATGAAATAGGTAAACAAGGGAACTACATTCAATATCTTATAGCAACCTATAATGAAAAAGAATCTGGAAAAGAATATATCTGTATGTGTATATATATATACACACACACACATATATACGACTGAATCACTTTGCTGTACACTTGAAACTAACATAACATTGCAAATTAACTATACCTCAATTAAAAAATAAATAAAATTAAAAGAGTTATGTTTATACTATGCTTTAATTTATTGTGTGCAACAGTATTGTATCTAAAAACACAATGTGAATGCCTCAGTTAAAAATACTTTATTATTATTAAAAATGCTAACCATCATCGGAGCCTTCAACAAGTCATAGTAGTAACATCAAAGATCACTGATCCCAGATTGCTATAACAAATACAGTAATAATGAAAAACTTGAAGTTTTGCTAGAATTATAAAATGTGACAGACACATGAAGAGAGCAAAGGCTCTTGGAAAAATGTTACCAATAGACTTGCTTGACACAAGGTTGCCATAGACCTTTAATTTGTAAAGAAACAAAACAAAACAAAACAAAACAAAACCTGAATCTGCAAAGCACAATAAAGTGAAGCACAATAAAATGAAGTATGCATATACGTTGATAAACAAAGACTACCTTTATGACCGCATAGGATGCCAAGTATAAGAAGGTTTAGAAAATACAAAGGATTAGTTTTCTATATAGAATCAATTCCAATGGAAGTTGGGATTGAAATGGAGACATATTGGAGGAGCTTCACAGGAGGCTGTGCTGCTGTGCTGTGCTAAATGACTTCAGTCGTGTCTGACTCTTTGCAACCGCATGGCCTGTAGTCTGCAAGGCTCCTCTGTCCATGGGATTTCCCAGGCAAGAATACTGGGGTGGGTTGCCATTTCCTCCTCCAGGTGATCTTCCCAACCCAGGGATCAAACCCGTGTCTCCTACATTAGCTGGTGGATTCTTTACCACAGAGCCACCTGGGAAACCCTTCACAGGAAGACCTAGTATCATACTGGATAGCGTTTTGAGGGAGTCAAAAGTCATCTGGAATTTTCTACTCTAGGAGACTAGTATAATAGTGATATCATTGAGAGAGTTGGGAGAGGTAAACGGATGGAAAGGAGACAAAAAAGGTCAGTTTTGCATTTAAAGCATAAGCTATAAAGATCCTTTATATATATCAGGGCTAGAATTCTTAACGTGTTTACAGAACTTAGCCCAGTGTTTTGCATAAAGTAGATAACCTCAATATTTAAGTTAATTGCTAGGAGCAAAAAAAAAAAAAAGGGTTTTGAACATGCTCTAAAGAGGTAATAGTTGGAGCCATGAAAGAAATTTATTATGAAGGAGGCAGCCCTAGTGAACACATGCAGGGAGTAAATACAGAAACAACAAGTGTACAAGATTAAGTATACAACCATTAGGAGGATATGAGAAGAAAGAAATAGCAGAAAAAGCATAGAAGGAATACTCAGAACAAAAACAGAGGCAATCAGGAGGCTATAATATATCACGGTGAAAAGAAATGAGTTTCCAGAAATAAGAAGTGGTTAAGAGTGGTTAAACATTTGCTCATGAGTAAGATTAATAGGAATCTTGAAACCAACAGAACCAAGTTTATAACATACATTTTTAAACCTAACAAAATACTTCATAAAGAATAAAGTCATCATTTACTGGCCCAAATTAGACCCTTTAATATAAAGTTTTTAGATGCTGGGAATAAGAATACATACCTTGAACCACAACATCTGGCTTTGGTACAGTAGAAAACCTACGATTTAGGGGATCAATTTCTCCAGGAGCTAAAAATCCCTAAAGAAAATCCATAAAAAGACAGATTATTATATCTCCAAAGAAAGCTAATATTGGAGGAGAAACAACATACCAGTGCAAGAACTGTGTACCATAACATGTGAGAGGAAGTATGGAAAGAGAGCAAATACCTTTACTGTATGAAAATGTTTAAACTCCTGAATTCACATCCAAATTATATTTTGTATGGAGTTAATTTCTACTGGCTGCCACAAATTCTTTTTTGGAAATAGATGGGATATAAAATATAAACAGAAAGTTTTCTAGTTATACCTTCATTTTCTCTGCATGCACATGATTATACAATCAGATCACAATGCTTATAATCAGTAATTTAAGTCATCGGTCCTGTTGCTTTCACATTTACTCATACGCACTCTATGCTTTCTTTTCAGCAGATATCTTTTGACTTGACCTGAGTCTCTGTCTTTGATGAAATGGGATGAACTCATCCACTTAGCTTTAAGAATACCATTTATCTCATTTCTAATAGCATTTAATTTATTCTAGTTGAATGAGAAAGTCACCAAGTAGAGATTTTAAACAAATCATTCTGCCCATTGATTATTGCTACATTTATAATAATGTCAACCAAAGATAAACCTTCATGCTGTACACCTGAAACTCATAGTGATCTATGTCAATTATACTTCAAACCTGGGACAAACAAAACAAAAACAGCTGTAGAAAATAAACAAGTTGCTTATAAATAAGTCAAAGAGTCTGGCTCAGAAAGGAAATCTAAGTCCCACCCTAGATCCTCCAGGAGAGTGGTCCCCAACCTTTTTGGTACCAGGGACTGGTTTCATGGAAGACAGTTTTTCTACAGACTGGGGTGAGGGGCATTGTTTCAGGATGACTCAAATGCATTACATTTATTGGGGCTTCCCTTGTGGCTCAGCTTGTTAAGAATCTGCCTGCAATGTGGGAAACCTGGGTTTGATCCCTGGGTTGGGAAAATTCCCCTGGAGAAGGGAAAATCTACCCACTCCAGTATTCTGTCCTGGAGAATTTCATTGATTATATAGTCCATGGGGTCGCAAAGAGTTGGACACAACATTTACTTTCACTTATTTCTATTGGTATTACATCAGTTTCACCTCAGATCATCAGACATTGGTTCTTGGAGGTTCAAGATCCCTGCTCTAGGATTATAGGGTTATAAGAAGAGGTGGAAAGAATACACAGAAGAACTGTACAAAAAAAAATCTTCATGACCCAGATAATCACGATGGTGTGATCACTCATCTAGAGCCAGACATCCTGGAATGTGAAGTCAAGTGGGCCTTAGAAAGCATCACTATGAACAAAGCTAGTGGAGGTGATGGAATTCCAGTTGAACTGTTTCAAATCCTGAAAGATGATGCTGTCAAAGTGCTGCACTCAATATGCCAGCAAATTTGGAAAACTCAGCAGTGGCCACAGGACGGGAAAGGTCAGTTTTCATTCCAATCCCAAAGAAAGGCAATGCTAAAGAATGCTCAAATTACTGCACAATTGCACTCATGTCACATGCTAGTAAAGTATTGCTCAAAATTCTCCAAGCCAGGCTTCAGCAGTACGTAAACAGTGAACTTCCAGATGTTCAAGTTGGTTTTAGAAAAGGCAGAAGAACCAGAGATCAAATTGCTAACATCTGCTGGATCATGGAAAAAGCAAGAGAGTGCCAGAAAAACATCTATTTCTGCTTTATTGACTATGCCAAAGCCTTTGACTGTGTGGATCACAATAAACTGTGGACAATTCTGAAAGAGATGGGAATACCAGACCACCTGACCTGCCTCTTGAGAAA
>SJYE01123208.1:58665-84416 GCA_006408755.1 Eudorcas thomsonii | reverse complement strand
AATCACTGCAGATGGTGACTGCAGCCATGAAATTAAAAGACGCTTACACCTTGGAAGAAAAGTTATGACCAACCTAGATAGCATATTCAAAAGCAGAGACATTACTTTGCCGACTAAGGTCTGTCTAGTCAAGGCTATGGTTTTTCCAGTGGTCATGTATGGATATGAGAGTTAGACTGTGAAGAAGGCTGAGCGCCAAAGAATTGATGCTTTTGAACTGTGGTGTTGGAGAAGACGCTTGAGAGTCCCTTGGACTGCAAGGAGATCCAACCAGTCCATTCTGAAGATCAGCCCTGGGATTTCTTTGGAAGGAATGATGCTAAAGCTGAAACTCCAGTACTTTGGCCACCTCATGCGAAGAGTTGACTCATTGGAAAAGACTCTGATGCTGGGAGGGATTGGGGGAAGGAGGAGAAGGGGACGACAGAGGATGAGATGGCTGGAAGGCATCAGTGACTTGATGGATGTGAGTCTGAATGAACTCTGGGAGTTGGTGATGGACAGAGAGGCCTGGTGTGCAGCGATTCATGGGGTCGCAAAGAGCTGGACACGACTGAGCGACTGAACTGAACTGAGTCCTATAATGCCTAGGTTATAGCTTATATGACAACCTATAATGAGGAAGCAGATTTGTCAACAAATCTGGAAAACTCTGAGAAAGGGAAACCTTCTTATGGCTCAAAATGTCACAAATAAGCCGAACATAAAGTAAGAAATTCCTAAGTGCTTTGTTAAGAACTGTATCAGCAGAGTTTAATGTAAAGAACTTATAAAGGGCCCCGTATCAACAAACAAACAAACAAAACACTATGATGCTCATAAACACTTGTCATGGTACCTAAAATTTTCTCATCAGTTTATTCAATTAAAGAATGAAACATTATTTTGCTTAGAAAAGTTAGCACTTAACTCCATTGAAAGTCATTACAGAAAAAAAGTGGAAGTGTTAGTTGCTCAGTCATGTCTGACTTTTTGTGACCCCATGGACTATAGCCCACCAGGCTTCTCTGTCCATGAAATCCTCCATGCAAGAATACTTGAGTGGGTAGCCATTCCATTCTCCAGGGGATCTTTGTAACCCAGGAAGTGAATCCGGGTCTCCTGTACCGCAGGCAGATGCTTTACCATCTGAACCACCAGGGATAAATCATTACTATCCAAGCACAATTACGTTCAGTCACCAGATAAGGCACCACGGGGCGTTTCCAGCCTGATCTCAGAGCAACTTCAAGTACAGTACCAGAGTAGGAAGCCCTGGGCAAGCATGAGGGACATGGTTATCAGGGGGAAAGATTTTTGCCAAGGATTGGCCATGTTCCCACTGTAAGGAACTGGAGGAAATTTTGTAATTAAGGCAGAACACAATAGGCTACTCACAAATATTGTTGTTTAGTTGCTGAGGCATGTCTAACTCTTTTGCAACCCATGGATTGTAGCCTGCCAGGCCCCTCTGTCCATGGGTTTTTCCAGGCAAGAATACTGGAGTGGGTTGCATTTCCTTCTCCAGGGAACCTTCCTGAACCAGGAATTGTACCTGGATCTCCTGCACTGGCAGGCAGATTCTTATGACTGAGCCACCAGGGAAACTTGCACTCACAAATGAGTTACTGACAAATCTGTTTGTTATGGTGACTGAAGCAGAAAAGTAGAAGAGCCTTGAAGTTTCCCCTTACCTCTGCCATCAAGCTTCCTAAAATGTATAGAGACTGTCCCCACATGTGAGGCAGTTTGCCCATGGGGACTCGGTCCACAGTGTGAGGATTTTTATATTCTTCATCAACCTAAATTTAAAACGATAACAAGATAAAGAAAAAGAAGGTTTAAGATACTAGACAACAAAAAGGGCGAGTCTGGACTGTCATTCATATTCTATAAAACAGTCACATATGCAATACATTACAAAGTCAAGCACTATGATAGCAGTCTAGGACAGTACTTCTCTAACTGTATGCACCACCTGAGGGTCTGGTCCAAAGGCAGATTCTGACTGAGTAGATGTGGGGGAAGGCCTGAAATCTGCATTTATAACAAGCTCTCAGGTGATGCTGCTGTTTCTAGGAGCTTAGTCCATTAAACCCCACTAGTATGGAAGACTGCATCTCTCCCCCAGCTAATGTTCTGCAATGGGAGATGAGGAACAATGGTAATCCCACTGGCATTTTGAGAAAATGGAGACATACTTCATTTTCCAAGCCTGATCTACTCAATTAATCACAGATGACTGTATCACAGCAGAAAATATCAAATACTGAGAGATCACACAGAACTTCACTCTACTTCAGCCTACTGATCTCCATGCCATTCACAACTTTAAAGTTTGATTAAAAAAAATCTCTGAATAATTTATTTTATTTTTAAAAATTGAGATATGGCTGACATACAAAAGGCCATATGTATTTAGCATATGCATCTTGATGAGTTTGAGGATAAATATACACCCATGAAACTACCATTGAAAGGTTTGGTCTTGCCCTCATCTCACTCAGCAACGGTACCATTACCAAGCCTGCTTTAAAACTTTATTTTCAAAGAAATAAAATAATATTTTTATTGTCCTATAACTAAAGACAGACTCTAGAACATTAAAATCAAAAGATTAAAATTCATTTGAGTCAGACAAGGCAGTCCTTTTGAGGTACTGCTTCTCTTCCCCCAGCTCCATATGAGGGCACTGTCCAGCTCACCTTGTCAGGAGGAACACTGTACAGCTCTGGCAGAAGTGGGACTCCATTTTTGCCCTTGATGAGGACTGCTTCAAGAGCCTCTCTGTATTCTTGAACCTATAGATAAAAGAAAAGGAGAACAAAGTTTATAGAGAATTACCTTTGGGGAGCTAGAAGAGGGTTGTAGCCAAAGAAGATTCTATTGTAAAGGAATGTATTTGCCTAGAGAAAGGGAGAAGGGAAGTAGCATTTACTAAATGCTTATTAGAGGTCAGATATTATGCTAGGAGTTTTGCATATGTTAATGGGTTTAACTTTAATAACCATCCAGGTATGTGTAATTAGAGCCTATTTACAGGGAAATTAAGGCTCAAGGAAGTTATGAACTTGTGGAAGATGACACAGCCAGTGCAAGGTTGAGTTCAGATTTGAGTCCAAGTCAACCTGCCTCCATGGGTCTACTTTTATCCACTATGTACTAACCTAAGTACAGCTTATTGACTGTACATGTGATTGCTTTTAACTGTATTGTCCCTGCCAAATTAAGTTCCTATTATGATCAAGTTTACATTTTTTAACAATTTACTGTAGATTAGTAATACATAAAAAGTTAAAAAAAACCACTATAATTTATGGTGGAAAAATATACAGTCAGTTCTGCTGTAATAGTTGTTTTGAAAGCACAAATATGTTCCAATGCATTTGATATATTAGAGAATGATTTGAGCATAACATAAATTTCATATCTGCTTATGCACAATTTCAACCTGAGAATGCACTCAGCTGAAAGGAGTCTTGTAAGAATACACAACACACACACATATACACACCTCAGGAGAACCGTGAAACACAGTCCACATGTGGTGTTATAACTTTCCATCCAATTTTAAGTAACTCTCCTTCTACAACTCTCCAGCTGCTCTCTTATGGTCACTTTGGCTACCTGGCTCTGTGCCTTTCCTTCTACTTAGTTTCCCCCTCTAGTCCCTCCTCAGCTTATTTTTATTCTTCTTCTCTGCTTAATATTCTTTTTTTTCCCCCTCTTAAACTATCTCTTGAGCTATGGCTCAGTTGGTAAAGAATCCGCCTGCAATGCAGGAGACCCTGGTTCAACTCCTGGGTTGAGAAGATGCCCTGGAAAAGGGATAGGCTACCCACTCCAGTATTCTTGGGCTTCCCTTGTGGCTCAGCTGGTAAAGAATCTGCCTGCAATGCAGGAGACCTGGGTTTGGTCCCTGGGTTGGGAAGGTCCTCCAGAGAAGGGAAAGGCTACCCACTCCAGTATTCTGGCCTGGAGAATTCCACGGACTATACAGTCCATGGGGTCGCAGAGTCAGACACAAATGTGTGACTTTAACTTTCACACTATCTCTCTTTTCTTCTCTTCCTCTGGCACATGGAGTGGCAAGCATGGGAGCCCTGTGAGGTGCATATTCACAAGCAAATTTCAGCTGTTTTTCAAGTACAAGGGCTATATCTGTGTGGTATTTATGTATTTCTTAAACATTTAACATGCATAAAGCTGTGGTACTGCTTTTTCAATTATGAGAAAACCAAACACTAAAAATTATATTTGAAATATGAAACAAGTTATCCAAAATTTTAATAATAATATTAAATTTAATAAATATTTTAATAGTAGCATAATATTTTATATACATGATCTCTAACTTAACATTTCCTTCTTGTTGAACATTTAAATTATCACCAGACTTAATTTGTATGAATGTAATAGTGATGAGCAGAATTGTATGTAAATGTATGCTACTTACAAAATAATTTTCTCAGAATATAATTTTTGAAAGAGGAATAAATGAATGCTTTAAAGCCACTAATGTCTATTTGTGGTACTGTTTTTATTAGGTCCCTATCATTTTGTATATATTTCTGAGAAACTTTTTAAGTGTTGTTCCCAGACCACATTTTCCCACAAGCCCTATAGTTTTTACTTCTCGAATATGCAGAGCATGGTAATTTTTAGGTAACATATATGTCTCATTATAGCCTGACTATACCTTGCACTTATCACATCTTTATCTGTGGAAGTCAAAGAATTTTAGTGATTCAATGAAGAGAGAAAAATTATTCTCATCATATGTACAGGCATATCTTGTTTTATTATATTTTATTGTGCTTCACAGATACTGCATTTTTTTGTTGTGTTTGTTTTTACAAACTGAAGGTTTGTAGCAACCCTGCATTGCTCAAGTCTACTGGCACCATTTTTTCAATAGCATTTGCTCATTTTGTGTCTCTGTGTCATGTTTTTTGGGATTCTCACAGTATTTCAAAGCATGTAAAAGCAAAAGATTATGACCTATGGAAGGCTCAGATGATGCTTATTATTTTTTAGCAATAAACTATTTCTAATTAAGGTATATACATTGTTTTTTCTTTTAGCCATAAAATGCTACTATACACTTAATAGAATGTAGGATAAACATAACTTTTATAAGTACTGGGAAACAAAAAAATTTCATATTACTTGCTTTATTGACATATTTGCAATCTTTATGCTGGTCTGGAACTGAACCTGCAAATCTCTGAGGTATGCCTGCACAGAGAAACTAAAGAAGTCAATGACAGTACTTAGGCTACTCAGTGATCAGTAGCAACATTGGGAAAAGAAAAGAATAAGAAAGAATCCAGGTCTTCCAACTCTTTTCTTCCTCCCAAGAGTTTAAAAGGATGAGATGGCTGGATGGCATCACGGACTCGATGGACGTGAGTGTGAGTGAACTCCGAGAGATGGTGATGAACAGGGAGGCCTGGCGTGCTGCGATTCATGCGGTCGCAAAGAGTCGGACACGACTGAGCGACTGAACTTGAAGAGTTTAAAAAACCTAACTGTGCTTTATACCCAGCTGGCACATTTAACAAGTAAATCTTTCCTTGAGCAAGCAGTTTTTGATAAGTTATTTTGTGGAATTTGAAAAGGACTGAAAAAAATGGTAGAATCAAAATAGGGTGGTCAAGATAAGGCAGGTATTTCTATTATTGTTTTTCTTGCTCAAAAAAAAAAAACCTCTATAATTTACTAAAGCTTAGAGAAATAACCCTTTGTGCCCCTGAAGCTTTGGTGTAACTCTATTATTTAAACTCACATTGGTAGCTGCAGACTACTTTTGGCCAAAACATTCAAATTACACAAAGCTGTATTTTATGTAACTGAGTAAAATGAATTCCAAATGTGTTGTTTTTACATCCAAGTTTAGAACACAGCCAATTTGCAGAATGCCTGACATTAAACTTACTTGATTAAATTGTCTAGTCTCACTGTTTTCCAACAATGGTTTCTGAACTATTATTTGTGTAGCTAAAAAAGCAATGATGACTGTGTTTTGGAGGTTGAGGACAGGGTATAACTGGGTTGTTGTTTTGTTTGCTAAAGTCATAACATCATTTCCAAGATTTGTTTAAAAAAAAAAACATATAAAATCAAGAGGTAAATTCAAGTATTTCTGATGACTAAAGCAAACAGACAGGACTTGCTATTCTGCTTTCTATATTTACTAAAAATCAAGTCTGAGTGATAGCAATATCTAGGTCTTCTAACTCTTGTTTTTAAATTAAACACTATTTTGTATTGGGGTATACAGCTGGTTGACAATATTGTGATATTTCAGGTGAACAGTGAAAGGACTCAGCCATACATATACATGTATCCATTCTTCCCAAACTATCTCCCATCCAGGCTTCCACATAACATTGAGCATATTTCCCTGTACTATACAGTAGGACCTTGGTTATCCATTTTAAAATATAGCAGTGTGTTTCTAGGTCTTTTAACTCTTTTTGTTGGGGGAGGAATGTAGTCAAAATTTTACTTTTTTCAATTATTTAATTTAATTGGAGGATGATTACTTTACAATATTATGATGGTTTTTGCCATACATCAATGTGAATTTGCCACAGATATTTATGTTCCCCCCATTCCTTCCTGCTCCGTCCCTCTGGGTTGTCCCAGAGCACTGGCTTTTGGTGCCCTGCTTCATGCATCAAACTTGGACTGTTCATCTGTTTTACATATGGTGATGTACATGTTTCACTGCTATTCTCTAACATAGTACCCTCAACTACTAGTCTCTAGGAAAGTGGTACTTAACCTTTTGGGAATCAGGGACCAGTTTTGTGGAAAAGAATTTTTCCACAGACCTAGGGGCATGTGGTGGTTTCGGGATGATTCAAGTGCATTACATTTGTTGCACACTTTATTTCTAGTATTATTACATCAGCTTTACCTTGGCTCATCAGGCATTAAGGGCCCCTGACCCTGGGACCCCTGTGAAGACAACTGTGTGTCCTCCCTATTAGGAAGACTTCCATTTGGGCATAAGGTCAGTACAGTCATTAACTGAAAGAGGAAGACGTAATAACAATCTGCTGAAAAGCTCTTTCTCCAGCACATTACCTGTTCTGCATTGCCACTAAAGACCCCATCAAGGATAAAGTATGTCCAAAACAATGGCCATTCACACTCAATGTTTTCAAATAACTTCAGCTCAGCTGGTTCATAGTACAGACGATTGGGATCCTAGTAAAGACAATAAACAAAGTCTATCTTATTACTCCAAGATCAGACTATATCTTTAGTTCAGAGGTATTACAACACAGTTTTTCATCACTAATAGTTTGTTTCAGAGAAGGCAGCTCACATACACACTCCTCCTTTAGCAAATACTGGTGGCTTAGACAGTAGAGTCCGTCTGCAATGTAAGAGACCTGGCTTCAATCCCTGGGTTGGGAAGATCTCCTGGAAAAGGGAATGGCTACCCAATCCAGTATTCGTGCTTGGAGAAGTCCATGGACAGAAGAGTGTGGCGGCCTACAGTTCATGGGGTCACAAAGAGTTGGACATGACTGAGCAACTAACACTTTGTCATGTGGTTCTAACTAGTAGAACTAGGATAAAAATGTTACTACAGGCAGATGTATGAGGAAGTGAGACTAATTTGTAATAACCTTGAGTCTGGTTTTGTACTTGTTAACTTTGAGGTAGTAGCAGAACATACAAATAAAAATGTTTAGAAGGACAGCAAGTTGGAAATCATCCTTGAAGATGTGATGCATGAAACACAAGTTATAGCTGTAGTACCTATATACAATGAATAAGCAGCCCAAGAACAGAAACTCGGTAAATCCTCAGTTTGGTGAAGGAGAACAGAAAGAGGAGAAAAATTAGGATGGCACTGAGTTGTGGAAATTAAAACAGGAAAAGAATTTCAAGAAAATGTAGTGGTAGGTAACAGAGACATCAAACCTATTTTTATTGTGTTTTTTTCAGTGTCTATAGTGAAATCAGTAAAATCTAGTTATATTCCATAAACTATATAAAACTATCTATCCATTGTAATTTGGATTATGATTTGAATAAAATTAAATTCATCTAAAAAAAGAGAATAAGGACTGAGAAAATGCTATTAGATTGGTTACTCAGGAGATTATGATGATATTTCAGAGTATAATTTTAATAGATTAGTGGGGGCAGAAGTCAAAAGGCCTAAAGTATAACATGGAAGAGAGGAAGTAAACCAGAAGACTTTGAGCTCAGTAATTAAAAAAATTATAATGGCTCTCAACCAGCTGACCTGAGCTACATTGCCAATGAAAGTAATTAACAATCACTCATTCTCTTTTTAATAATACTTAATTTTCTTCATTGATATTTCCAAGGAAAAATTTTGACAAGTGGAACAAAAGAAAGTTAACTTTTCAAGATCAAGTACTATTTAGAATTAATCAACTGCAAAAGGTGGAAGGGATCCAAAAAGATCTACTGACAGAAAGAGTTTTCCTTTGTAATTATTGGATATTTCAGGAGGAATACTTTGAGACTATGTAAATATTCTGTTTCTGCTAAAATTTTCATCCAGTGATTTAACCATACATCAGTAGCTCTTTCATGAAACTAAACAACTTCAAGAGGTGGAAGGATGTACACTTTCCTCTATTTTATTTAATATGGAACAGCTCACAGAGAATACCTGGCAACTAATCCCCCAAAAGGCAGCAAGCATCAGTCATTGTTACCCTGTTTAGTAATTATTTGAAGTAATATTGATGAGATACATATTTTCTCTGAATGAAGCTGAAGTTAGTAGTGACCATTCTATCTTGGACTCATTTTGGGGAAAACAAACCTACCTCTTTAGGAGTTTTATATCCATCTCGTAGAAAGCGACAACAACCATAACGACCCTGGAAATGCAGAGGAAACAAGTAAGAAGCACGTACATTGGTACAGCAATATAATGAATCAGAAATGCATCCTCTACAACAGCTACATGTGCCAACCTATCAACAACATAGAAATTATACCTAAAAAATAATTTTAAAAAACTATGCACAGGATGATTCAAGTAGAGGATGTGGGGTGGGAGGTGGGAGGGGGCTTCGGCATTGGCAGATTGTGTTCACCTATGGCTGATTCGTGTCAATGTATGGCAAAACAAATACAGTATTGTAATTAAAAAAATAAATAAATTTAATTAAAAACAAAAACAAAACAAAAAAAACCTCTGATATCAGTCCAGCAACAGAAACCAATTTAAGCAATGTGATTTCAAGTGAGGGCTAAGTTATAGGCTCTTCCCTAAAGTAAAGTTCTTTTTTTTTTTGTATGTGTGTGGTGAGTTCTTTTTTTTTTTCATTATTTATTTATTTTTATTTTACTTTACAATACTGTATTGGTTTTGCCATACATTGACATGAATCTGCCACAGGTGTACATGACTTCCCAATCCTGAACCCCCCTCCCACCTCTCTCCCCATATCATCTCTCTGGGTCATCTGAGTGCACCAGCTCCAAGCATCCTGTATCCTGTATCGAACCTAGACTGGCAATTCATTTCTTACATGATAGCATAAATGTTTCAATGCCATTCTCCCAAATTATCCCACCCTCTCCCTCTCCCACAGAGTCCAAAAGACTGTTCTATACATCTGTGTCTCTTTTGCTGTCTTGCATACAGGGTTATCATTACCATCTTTCTAAATTCCATATATATGTGTTAGTATACTATACTGGTGTTTTCCTTTCTGGCTTATTTCACTCTGTATAATTGGCTCCAGTTTCATCCACCTCATTAGAACTGATTCAAATGTATTCTTTGTAATGCTTGAGTAATACTCCGTTGTGTATATGTACCATGGCTTTCTTATCCATTCATCTGCTGATGGACATCTAGGTTGTTTCCATGTCCTGCCTATTATAAACAGTGCTGTGATGAACATTGGGGTATACATGTCTCTTTCAGTTCTGGTTTCCTCGGTGTGTATGCCCAGCAGGGGGATTGCTGGGTTATAAGGCCGTTCAATTTCCAGTTTTTTAAGGAATCGCCACAATGTTCTCCATAGTGGCTGTACTCATTTGCATTCCCACCAACAGGGTAAGAGGGTTCCCTTTTCTCCACATCCTCTCCAGCATTTATTGCTTGTAGACTTTTGGATCGCAGCCATTCTGACTGGTGTGAAATGGTATCTTATTGTGGTCTTGATTTGCATTTCTCTGATAATGAGTGATGTTGAGCATCTTTTCATGTGTTTGTTAGCAATCCATATGTCTTCTCTGGAGAAATGCCTATTTAGTTCTTTGGCCCATTTTTTGATTGGGTCGTTTATTTTTCTGGAATTGAGCTGCATAAGTTGTTTATATATTTTTGAGATTAGTTGTTTGTCAGTTGCTTCATTTGCTATTATTTTCTCCCTTTCCGAAGGCTGTCTTTTCACCTTGCTTATAGTTTCCTTTGTTGTGCAGAAGCTTTTAAGTTTAATTAGATCCCATTTGTTTATTTTTGCTTTTATTTCCAGTATTCTGGGAGGTGGATCATAGAGGATCCTGCTGAGATTTATGTTGGAGAGTGTTTTGCCTATGTTCTCCTCTAGGAGTTTTATAGTTTCTGGTCTTACGTTTAGATCTTTAATCCATTCTGAGTTTATTTTTGTGTATGGTGTTAGAAAGTGTTCTAGTTTCATTCTTTTACAAGTGGTTGACCAGTTTTCCCAGCACCACTTGTTAATAAAGCAAAGTTCTTATTTTATCTTCTCCATGGCTTTCTATCATCAGATAAGTCTATGACAGCCCAATTATGAACCTGTCTGGTTCTGCTCACACAATTCTTACAAGACCGCCGTTTTTTTTTTTTTTAAAGGAAACACATTAAAAAAATTTTGAGATCATTTGAAACTTACAGAAGAGTTCCCAAAACAGTACAGAGTCCCCATATTTCCTTCAACCATGGTCCCCCAATGTTAATATCTTATATAACCATAGAACATTTTGTTGTTTCTGTTGTTTAGTCACCAAATCATGTCCCACTCTTTTGTGGCCCACCAGGCTCCTCTGTCCATGGGATTTTCCAGGCAAGAATACTGGAGTGGGTTGCCATTTGCTTCTCCAGGGAATCTTCCTGACCCAGGAATTAAACCTGCACCTCCTGCACTGGCAGGCATATTCTTTTCCACTGAGTCATCTGGGAAGCCCATAGGACATTCACCAAAACTAAAAAACTAACCTTGGTACAATACTACTAACCAAAGTACATAACTTATTTGGATTTTACCAGACTTTTCATTAATGCTTTTTTTCTGTTCCAGTATCCAGTTTAGGGTCCCACTGCATTTAGCTGTTACATTTCCTTAGTCTCTTCTAATCTGTGACCATTCTTCAGTCTTTCCTTGTTTTTCATCAACTCAGCATTTTTGAAGAGCTTCTGCCAGTTATTTTGTAGAATGTTCCTGAATTTGGTTTGAGGTACTGCATTCTTGGGAAGGACATCACAAAGGTGCTAAGCACTTGTCAGTGTACTGTATCAGGGCATATACATGATATTACTGTTATTTATTACTGGTGATGTTAACTCTGATTGCTTGGTTAAATCACTGATACAGGTCACATTCAAGGCCCACAAAGATACTAATTTTGCCTTAAAATTAGAGCCCTAAAGAAAAGAAAGGCACATATGGACATACTTGAAGCTTGGTGATGATTTCCTGTTTTGTGAGCTCCACCAACTGGTTATCCTCTACTGCAAAGGCTGGGAAGGAAATAACTGAAAGTAAACTGGCATCAACTTCTTTAGATGTTGAAGCCCGGGGGAGTATTGAATTAAGGATAGACTGAAAGAAAGGAAAGAAAGGAAGTCAAATGTAGCACATTAGTAAGTGGCCTGGGATTATAAAACTAATAGCTTTAATTTCAAAAGATTTATGTTGAAGAAAATAAATGAAAATCTAAAAATGATTCAATAGTGAGAGCTTAGAAGACTAGCTACTTCTATAAATCATCCCTTGTCTGAATCGTTCTCTCAGTGTTTCCTAATCCTGATTTTTAAGTAGCTACCAATGGATAAAGAATACTCTAAGCATTATTTTTCTACCCATAATCCTGTTGTTCCATTAACAACTATTTAAGCATAAATATAGCTTCTGGGAAGCAGGATATAGAAAGCTTAGCTCCTATATCCCCCAAATTTATCTTCTCATTTGAAAATTTTGCATTTTTAAAATTAGAAAGTAAGATTATATTCACTAGAACACCATGGGGGTCCAATCAGGGTTTGAAGAAGATGGGAAAGCCATATTGTCAATGACAAGAACCTTTATCTTTCAATATATGAAGTAATCTTAAACAAAACTGAAGATATACATTTACCATGTAAACAATCTAATCTCCAAACATCTAACCCTAACGCCGATGGGGACAAGAGAAATTCAGAACCACTATCAAGAAGAACACTCAAAATCTATCACCTCTTGTTCTCTCAGTATATTTAGAAAAGGAGATACAATAGAGGATAATTTCATACACTGTGATGGGATCCCTTTATAATGTTAGGTGAGAGAACAGGGCTATGATCTCTGTTATAGCTCATGCCACATCAGGTTTATCTCTATAGGATGCTTAATAAGACATTTTTGGGACATGATAATAAATCATATTATGTATTCTCATTCAGTTTTCCTTATTCTAAAGCTCATGCTAAATTTGAGTCTGAGTACAAATATATTTTTTTATAATATGGTCCATTATCCTCTTACCTGGCAGTGTTGTACTTCATCAGCTAGGACATGGATAACTGACTGTGGCCCACCTTTCACACCAAATAGGTCCAGTTCATCTAATGCTTCCAGGGCTGCCTTTGAGGAACAAAGGAGGAAAGGACAACTTTAGCATTATAAGGACGTATATTTCTTAACCTTCTATCTCAGTATCATATCAATGCACATGATGTCATTTTAAATATGTTTAGCAGAACAGAAAATATAATAACATCCTTTATTCACAGGGGTCCCTTAGGTTTTTTTTTTTTTTTTTGGTCTCCCAAATTGTCCCAGAGACATTTGAGATGGAGGTTGTAGTCATACTTTCATGATTAAAAACCCTCAACAAATTCAGTATAGAAGGAACACATGTCAACAAACCCACAGCAAATTCAATGGTGAAAAATTGAAAGTTTTCCTGTAAGATAAAAGCAAGGCAAATGTGCCCACTCTCAGCATCTGAAGTACTACTTCAACATAGTACTGGAAGGCCTAGCTAAAGCAATTAGCCAAGAAAAAGAAATAAAAGATATCCAAATCAGAAAGGAAGCAGTGAAATTGTCATTATCTGTGGANCATTATCTGTGGATGATATGATCTCATATATAGAAAACCCTAGACTCAACCAACAATCTATCAGAATTAATCAACAAATTCAGTAAATTTTCAGGATATAAAACAAAAATACAGAAATCAGTGGTGTTTTCTGTACAGTAATGACAAAATATCCAAAAAATAAATAAAAGTATCACATTCACAACAGCATCACCAGCAATAAAATACTTAATAGATTTAACTGAAGAGGTGAAAGATCTGTACAATACTTTGATGAAAGAAATTGAAGACAAAAACAATTGGAAAGATATCACCATGTACATGTATCAGAAGAATTAATATTGTTAAACTGTTTATACTACCCAGTCATCTATAGATCCAATGCAATATGTATAAAAATTCCAATGGCATTTTTCACAGAAAAAAAAAAAACCCTAAAATTTGTAAGGAATTACAAGAGACACCATATAGCCAAAGCAATTATCAAAAAGCAAAACAATGCTGAAGGCATCACACATTCTGATTTCAAACTATGCTACCAAGCTATAGTAATTAAAACAGTATGATATAGGCATTAAAGTAGACACATAAACCGATAAAACAGAATAGAGAGCCCAGAAATGAATCTCTGTATTTAGAGTCAGTTAATATTTTATAAGGGAGCCAGGAACACTCAATGAGAAAAGGATAGTCTCTTCAACAAATGGTTTTGGGAAAATTGGATAATCACACACAGAACAATGAAATCGGACCCCTATCTTATACCACACACACAAATTAACTCAAAGTGGATTAACATAAGACCTGATAAAAATAAAACTCCTTCACATTGGTCTTGGCAATGATTTTTTTAGATATGACACCAAAATTACAAGCAACAAAAGTAAAAATCAATACAAGGGACTACATCAAACTAAAAAGCTTCTATACAACAAAAGAAACAATCAAAAAGATGAAAAAGAATTGCTAGAGACAGACCCTCTAGTCATCTGTTGCAATCCAAAGTCTGTTCATGTGGCAGGCGATACCGAGTTTTTGCTGAGTCAGAGATCTTTGTTGTGTTCTTATCCACTGGCTTTTGGAACTCAAGTAAAGGCCCTTTCATTTTGGGTGAAATTCTTGTTGGTAGATTGGACCTAGACTGGTCTTTGGAGAGAGATCAAGCCCCGAGCCTTCAGAGTGGGAACACTGACTTCAAGACCCTAGCCAACCAGAGAACCAACCCTTCAGTTCAGTTCAGTCACTCAGTCGTGTCCAACTCTTTGTGACCCCATGAACTGCAGCATGCCAGGCCGCCCTGTCCATCACCAACTCCTGCAATTCATCCAAACTCATGTCCATAGAGTCGGTGATACCATCTAACCATCTCATCCTCTGTTGTCCCCTTCTCCTGCCCTCAAACTTTCCCAGCATCAGAGTCTTTTCCAATGAGTCAGCTCCTCGCATCAGGTGGCCAAAGTATTGGAATTTCAGCTTCAATATCAGTCCTTCCAAAGAACACTCAGGACTGATCTCCTTTAGGATGGACTGGCTGGATCTCCTTGAAGTCCAAGGGACTCTCAAGAGTCTTCTCCAACACCACAGTTCAAAGGCATCAATTCTTCAGCACTCAGCTTTCTTTATAGTCCAACTCTCACATCCATACATGACTACAGGAAAAACCATAGCCTTGACTAGATGGAACTCTGTTGACAAGGTAATGTCTCTGCTTTTTAATATGCTGTCAATGTTGGTCATAACTTTCCTTCCAAGGAGTAAGCACCTTTTAATTTCATGGCTGCAGTCACCATCTGCTGTGATTTTGGAGCCCCCCAAAATAAAGTCAGCTATTGTTTTCACTGTTTCCCCATCTATTTGCCATGAAGTGATGGGACCAGATGCTATGATCTTCATTTTCTGAATGTTGAGTTTTAAGTCAACTTTTTTCACTCTCCTCTTTCACTTTCATCAAGAGGCTCTTTAGTTCTTCTTCACTTTCTGCCATAAGGGTGGTGTCATCTGCATATCTGAGGTTATTGATATTTCTCCCAGCAATCTTGATTCCAGCTTGTGCTTCTTCCAGCCTAGTGTTTCTCATGATGTACTCTGCATATAAGTTAAATAAGCAGGGTGACAATATACAGCCTTGACGTACTCCTTTTCCTATTTGGAACCAGTCTATTGTTCCATGTCCAGTTCTAACTGTTGCTTCCTGACCTGCATACAGGTTTCTCAAGAGGCAGGTCAGGTGGCCTGGTATTCCCATCTCTTTCAGAATTGTCCACAGTTTCTTGTGATCCACACAGTCAAAGGCTTTGGCATAGTCAATAAAGCAGAAATAGATGTTTTTCTGGAACTCTCTTGCTTTTTCCATGATCCAGTGGATGTTGGCAATTTGATCTCTGGTTCCTCTGCCTTTTCTAAAGCCAGCTTGAACATCTGGAATTTCACAGTTCATGTATTGCTGAAGCCTGGCTTGGAGAATTTTGAGCATTCCTTTACTAGTGTGTGAGATGAGTGCAATTGTAGAGGAAGGGACAATTCCAAACTCATTCTTATGAGGCCACCATCACCCTGATACCAAGACCAGACAAAGACAACATACAGAAAAGAAAACTATAGGCCAATATCACTGATGAACATTGATGTAAAAATCCTCAACAAAATTTTAGCAAACATTTTCAGGAACACATCAAAAAGCTCATACACCATGATCAAGTTGGGTTTATTCCAGGAATGCAAGTATTTTTCAATATATGCAAATCAATAAATGTGATACACTATATTAACAAACTGAAAGATAAAAACCATATGATAATCTCAATAGATGAAGAAAAATCCTTTGACAAAATTCAGCACCCATTTATGATCAAAACTCTTCAAAAAACGGGCATAGAAGGAAAGTACCTCAACATAGTAAAGGCCTTCTATGCTAAACCTACAGCAAACATTATTCTCAATGGTGAAAACTGAAAGCATTCTCCGTAAGATCAGGAACAAGACAAGGATGTCCACTTTCACCACTATTATTCAACATAGCTCTGGAAGTCCTAGCTACAGCAATCAGAGAAGAAAAAGAAACAAAAGGAATCTAGATCAGAAAAGAACAAGTAAAGTTCTTACTGTTTGCAGATGACATGATACTGTACAGAGAAAACCGAGATTGTGTTCACCTATGGCTGATTCGTGTCAATGTATGGCAAAACAAATACAGTATTGTAATTAAAAAAATAAATAAATTTAATCATTTAAAAAAAATAAATAAAGATAATACCAGAAAATTACTAGAGCTAATTAGTAAATGTAGCAAAGTTGCAGGATACAAAATCAATACACAGAAATCACTTGCATTTCTATATACTAACAATGAAAAATCAGAAAGAGAAATGAAGGAATCAATCCCATTCACCACTGCAACAAAAAGAATTAAATATCTAGGAACACACTTGCCTAATGAGACAAAAGAACTGTACACAGAAAATTATAAGACACTAATGAAAGAAATCAAAGATGACATAAACAGATGGAGAGATATTCCATGTTCCTGGGTAGGAAGAATCAATATTGTGAAAATGACTATACTACCAAATGCAATCTACAGATTCAATGTGATCCCTATAAAATTACCAATGGCATTTTTCACAGAACTAGAACAAAAAAATTCATAATTTATATGGAAACACAAAAGACCCCGAAGAGCCAAAGCAGTCTTGAGAAAGAAGAATGGAGCTAGAGGAATCAACCTTCCTGACTTCAGATTATACTACAAAGCTACGGTCATCAAGACAGTATGGTACTGGCACAAAAACAGAAATATTGACCAATGGAACAAGATAGAAAGCCCAGAAATAAACCCATGCACGTATGGGTACCTTATTTTTGACAAAGGATCCAAGAATATACAGTGGGGGCAGAGACGGACTCTTCAATAAATGGTGCTGGGAAAACTACAGCTATTTCTAAAAGAATGAAATTAGAACACTTCCTAACACCGTACACAAAGATAAACTCAAAATGGATTAAAGGCCTAAATATAAGACCAGAAGCTATAAAACTCTTAGAGGAAAACATAGGCAGAACCCTCGATGACATAAATCAAAGCAAGATTCTCTGTGACCCACTTCCTAGAGTAATGGAAATAAAACCAAAATTAAACAAGTGGGGCCTGATGAAAGTTAAAAGCTTTTGCATAGTAAAGGAAACTGTAAGCAAGGTGAAAAGACAACTCTCAGAATGGGAGAAAATAATAGCAAATGAAACAACTGACAAAGGATTAATTTCCAAAATATACAAGCAGTTCATACAACTTAATGCCAGAAAAACAAACAGCCCAATCAAAAAGTAGGAAAAAGACCTAAACAGACATTTCTCCAAAGAAGACATACAGGTGGCTAACAAACACATGATAGATGCTCAACATCACTCATTATTAGAGAAATGCAAATCAAAACCACAATGAGCTATCACCTCACACTGGTCAGAATGGCCATCATCAAAAAGTCTACAAACAATAAATGCTGGAAAAGGTGTGGAGAAAATGGAACGCTCTTGCACTCTTGGTGGGAATGTAAATTGATACAGCCACTATGGAAGATGGCATGACGAGTCCTTAAAAAAAAACTAGGAATAAAACCACCATATGACCCAGCAATCCCACACTTAGGCATATACCCTGAGGAAACCAAAATTGAAAAAGACATATGTATCCTATTGTTCATTTAAGCACCATTTACAATAGCTAGCACATGGAAGCAACCTAGATGTCCATTGACAGATGAATGGATAAAGAAGTTGTGGTACATATACACAATGGAATATTACTCAGCCATAAAAAGAAATGCATTTGAGTCAGTTCTGATGAGGTGGATGAACCTAGAACCTATTATAGAGTGAAGTCAGTCAGAAAGAGAAGGAGAAATACCATATTCTAACTCATATATATGGAATCTAGAAAAATGATACTGAAGAATTTATTTCCAGGGCAGCAATGGAGAAACAGACATAGAGAATAGACTTATGAACATGGGGAGAGGGAAAGAAAGGGTGAGATGTATGGAAAGAGTACATGGAAACTTACGTTACCATATGTAAAATAGATATCCAACAGGGAATTTGCTGTATGGCTCAGGAAACTCAAACAGGGGCTCTGTATCAATCTAGAGGGGTGGGATGGGGTGGGAGGGAGGTTCAAAAGATAGGGGATATATGTATACCTATGGCTGATTCATGCTGAGGTTTGACAGAAAACAAGAAAATTCTGTGAAGTAATTATCCCTCAATAAAAAAAGAAAAAAAGAAAAGGAAAAACAAAAGATATAAGGCAGCCCACAGCATGAGAGAGATTTTTTGTGAAACACATATCTAATAAGAAGTTTATATCAAAAATATATAAAGAACTCATCAATTCAATAACATAAAAACAAATAATTCAATTAAAAATGGGCAAAGGAATTGACTACACAGTTTTTCCAAAGAGAACATACAAATGGCCTGCAGGAACATGAAAAGATGCTCAACATGACTAATCAAAAGGGAAATGCAAGTCAAAACCACAATCACCTCACATCTTTCAGAATGGTTATCATTAAAAAAGATAAATATTGGTGAAGATGTAGATAAAAGAGAGCCTTGTATACATTTGATGGGAATACAAGTTGTTTCAGCAACTATAGAAAATAATAACTATGGATATTACTCAAAAAATAAAAAATAGAACTCCCATATGATCCAGCAATTTCTCTGTTGGGTATATATCCAAGGGAAATAAAAACAGGATATCGAAATATATACATTCCTATGTTTACCGCAGCATCATTGACGATATAGAGAAATGATTTGTTTCCATCAACAGATGAATGGATAAAGAAGATGTGAAGTATATGTATATGCACCTGCCTGTGTGTGTGTGTGTAATGGATTATCATTCAACCATAAGAAAAGAAGGAAATCCTACCATTTATGACAACTTGGATGTACCCTGAGGGCTTTATATTAAATGAGATGTCAGGCAAATATTATATCACTTATGTGTGGAACCTAAAAAAGCTAAACTCATAAAAACAGAGTAGAATGAGTTATCATTTAAGCATTAATTCCCTGTAATAGAATCACTGGGTCAAAGGGTATAAACAATTTTTAAGACATAATGCTACATTCCCTTCCATGCAGTTTGTACTAAAATAACTAACACCAGCTGTGTACTAATTTCTTTAATGCAAACCAAGAATTACCTCTGAAATTTTTCCTAATTTGATAGAAAAATGGTGAGTCAGTTGCATTAATTTGCTAACAAGGTTGAATATTCTTTCAAATATTTATTAGTTATTTGTAGCTTCTCAATTATGAGACAAAACTGACTTAATCTTTGGGATACAGGTAATTCTGGAAAGCTTCCTTGGAGAAATTATGTCTAACTGACACCTACTGGGTTGTGCAGATATCATCCAGGAACAAAATACTTAACAATTACAAGGGGAAAATAGGAAATTTACAGCAGAGAAATATGGCAGATACCACCTTAATGAAGTCATCAAACTTAACATAAACAGTAATGAGATAAATCCACAGCTATACTTCCTGATGATATACTGAGGACACATCATTATCTCTATGGTATTATTGTCAAAAATGCATAGCTTGAATAAAATCATGAGGAAATATCACACAAAATCAAACTGAAGGACATCCTATAAAACAACTGGCCTATAATCTTTAAAATGCCAAGATCATAAAAGGTAAGTCAAGTCTGAAGTATTACTCCAAGTTAAAGAAATCCAAAGAGATATTACAACTAAATGTAACATGTTATCCTGGATTGGATTCTGAATCATAAGGGTCTTTGTTTGTTTTTGATTTTGGCTATAAATGATATTACTGGAACAATTAAAGAAATTTGAATGGAATCTTTGGATTATGTGGTAGTATGATGCTAGTGTTCATTTCCTGATTTTGATGATTGGACCATGGTGATGGGACTGTCTTTGAAGAAATTTATACTGAAATATTTAGGAGGCATGAAGCACCATGTCTGCAATTTACTCTCATTTGGTTCAGGAAAAAATAATGTGCATGTGTAAACAGAAAGAACAAACAAATGTTAACAAGTAGGGAACTTGAATGAAGGGTATATGGGAATTCTTTGCACAGTCCTTACAAGTTTCCCAAAGTCTGAAATGATTTCAAAATAAAATGTAGAAAAATGTTTCAGTGGTTAAAAATTTTTTAAATCAAATTATTCAGAAATATTGATAATATTCAGAGTTAGTGAGGGTTTGAGGAAAATGATACAGACGGCACATGATGGCATATATCTATCATATGAAGTTGCTTAGTTGTGTCCGACTCTTTGTGATCCCATGGACTGTAGCCTATCAGGCTCCTCCATCCATGGAATCCTCCAAGCAAGATTACTGGAGTGGGCTGCCATTTCCTTCTCCAGGGGATGCTTCCCACACAGAGATCAAACCCAGGTCTCTTGCATGCAGGCAGATGCTTTACTGTCTGAGCCACCAGGGAAGCCCATATCCATCATATGTGAATGGGGAAAATGTAAACCGGTGGAATTGTTTTGGAGGGCAGTTTTAAAGTGTACATCCCTTAACCCAATAGTTTCACTTTTAGGAATCTATCCTACAAAAATATTCAAGCAGGTTCACCAGGATGTATGTACAAAGATCCTCACTAAAGCATTATCATCAATAGAGTAATTATTAAATTTGTATGGCAACTGAAAACACTGAATTAGAGTGTTTGTATGAAAGAAGATGTTTGGTTATGTTGTTCAGTAAAATTTGAGGCTGCTGTATTTAAAAAATCAGGTTTCATAGAGGTAAATTAGAGTATGATTTAATTTTTAAAAATAAGCTCAATATCTGTATCATGTTGGTAATCAAAAATACATTAAAAAGAAAAACATTTACCCAGGGAATGCATATTTTATAAGGACAAAATTACATATAAATTTATTAAACCATATTAATTATATAGTTTAAATTTTCTATAATCTTATTTTTGGTTTTATCTTATCTGTCATTGCCTCTCAGTGTTAAGCTGTCCCCTTATAACTGTTTCTATTTTGCCTTGTATTTTTAATATATTTTGCTCTGTATTAATTGAAACTACATTCTAGGCCAGACTTTCTCATTCTATCTTGACCCTCTTTGTCCCCTTTGTTCCATGTAATACTTTTGGCTTTAAATTGTATTTCATTTGAATTCATAGTCACCTGTACTCTTTTTTGTTTATTTTGGCCAGACTTTGTCCATCTTTCTGATTTAAATTTTTCTGTGAGCTCTTAGAAGTGGCATAGGTTTAGACTGAATTTCCTTTCTTTGTTTTTTAAATCAACCTGTGTCTTTGCTTTTAGGTAGGAGAAACAAATTAAGTCATGTATATTTATCATTATAATGGATATGTTTGATCCTATTCCTGCTATCCAGTTTTATGCCTTCTTGCTGCTTTCAGAGATAAAAGCTAAAATTAAAGCAGTAGCAGTAGGAAGGAAACGATGAAGCCAAGTGGAAGATAATAATGATGACGAAGATAACAGTATAAGGGATGCAGGAGAGTGAGTGGGGTGAAGAATTGAGAGATGGTTTCCTGATATCAAGCTTTGTCAACTTGGTTGTGTGGAAGGGAAAATAAGCCTTCTTTTGTTTGTTTTTGTTGTGGTAGAGATGATTTTAGTTTAAGACATGTTTTCTGAGGTCCTTGTGGGATATGTAAATAGAGATATGCTACAAAAGGCAAAACCAATACAATATTGTAAAGTAATTAGCTTCCAATTAAAATAAATAAGTTTATATTTTAAGAAAGCAGTTGCACATACAAATTTAGAGCTTATGAAAGAAGCCTTTACCTACATGCCCATAATTATATGGGAGACTCTGGACACTGCCTATGGTTTAAAAGATCAATTAATTTGATGACAGTCCACATTCATGTTAAGGTTTTATCTCTGGCAAAAGTGTATGAGACTTATCCCACACTTGGTAAAAGCAGAGTGAGGAAAGTTTTACCTTTGCCATTCCAACTGAACTGGCATTCAATTCTGAGATTCCTTGATTGGTCTTGTCTCCACGTTCCCATATCCCGAAGTCCTGGCATAAAATAACCGACACACCATTAGCAAGTTACCACTACTAAATGCTTACTAGATATACAACCCTTGAATAAAAGGCATAAATATTAGCTAACTTGCCATACATATGTTTGCCCACAATGCTTATTAAAGAGAGGCCAAGGAGTTGAGTTTCCCCTGTAACTATTTCCCCAGTAGCTTTCAGTTCTACTGGGGACTCCAAGAAGTTAGAAGATACTTTGATGGCTAAGAACTGTAACTTAGTTCATCTAAAGAGGTGCTTATCAAAATTTTTCATCAAAGCAGATATCTAGGAAATGGCAACTCACTCCAGTGTTCTTGCCTGGAGAATCCCAGGGACGGCGGAGCCTGGTGGGCTGCCATCTATGGGGTCGCACAGAGTCGGACACGACTGAAGCGACTTAGCAGCAGCAGCAGCAGCAGGGGGTCTAAGAAACAGAGCCTAAACATCATCCCAAATATTTTATCTTAAATATCCATTCTAATTTTATTCTCTATTGGCAATGACAATGTACCAAGAATTTACCTATGCACTTTACACTATTATCATCCTTAATCCTTACATCTTATAAATGACAAAACTGAGGTACTGAGAGAGGTTAAACAACTCACTCAGGGTCACATAGTTAATGAATGACAGGGCTAAAATTAGAGTCCAAGTTCTCCAAAGCCTACATTCTTAACCATAGTGCTATACAGCTCCTCAATAATACAAAGATAACATTTAAAATTACTTTTTAAAAAACTGTTCATTTCCAAATAACTTTAGATTAACAGAGAAGTTTCAAAAATAGTAGTGAGTTCCTATACACTTTTCACTCAGCTTCCCTTAATGTTAACACTTGACATAACCATAGTACAATTGTCAAAGTGAAATTTACATGAATAAAATATTAGTTACCAAATTATGGACTTTCATAGGATTTCACCAGTTTTTCCACTGATAGCCTTACAGGATGCAATCCAGAATACCATGCTGCATCTGTCATGCCTCCTTAAATCTCTTCCAGTTATAGTTTCTCAAGCCTTGTCTTTTATACCTTGACATTTTCTGAAGATTAATGGTCATATATTTTATAGATTTCCCTCAGTTTGGGTTTCCTTGATATCTTCTCTTGATTAGATTGAGGTTATGCATTTTTGGCAAGAATACTAGAATTCTACAAACATTATGCTCCTTCTTAGTGCATCATATCAGGGGTACACAATGTTGATGTCTTATTACTTGTAACATTAACCTTCATCACTTGGTTAAGGTAGTTTCTGCATAGTTTCTCCATTCTACTGTTACCATTTTCCTATTACATTATTATACTAATTGCTAGCATCCTTTGGAGATATTGTGGATTCAGTTATAGACCACAGTGATAAAGCAAATATTGCATTAAAGCAAATCATATGACTTTTTGGTTTCCCAGTACATATAAAAGTTATATTGTAAAGTAACTAACCTCCAATTTAAATAAACTTATATTAAGAATCAAAAAAAGTTATATTTATACTACACTGTAGTCTATTATGCAGAAGGCAATGGCACCCCACTCCAGTACTCGTGCCTGGAAAATCCCATGGGCAGAGGAGCCTGGTAGGCTGCAGACCATGGGGTCGCTAAGAGTCAGACACGACTGAGCGACTTCCCTTTCACTTTTCACTTTCATACACTGGAGAAGGAAATGGCAACCCACTCCAGTGTTCTTGCCTGGAGAATCCCAGGGATGGGGGAGCCTGGTGGGCTGCCGTCTATGGGGTCGCACAGAGTCGGACACGACTGAAGCGACTCAGCAGCAGCAGCAGTAGTCTATTAAGTGTGCAATAGTATTAAGTCTAAAAAAACAATGTACATACCTTAATTTAAAAGTATCTTATTGCTAGAAAATGCTAACAATTATCTGAGACTTGGGTGAGTCAAAATCTTTTTGCTGGTGGAGGATTTGACATACTGCAAGAATTACCAGAATGTGACAGAGACATGAAATGAGCAAATGTTGTTCAAAAAATTGCACCAATAGGCTTGCTTGAAATAGGGTTGTCACAAACCTTCAATTTGTAAACATCACAAGTAACTGCTAAGTGCAAGAGAGTGAAACAGTGAAATGAGATATGCCTGTAATTAATATATATCTTCAGAGATACACTTTATGACTGTGCAAATATCTTGTTTCTCCTTGAATATCCATCCACTAATTTAGCATCCATCAGTGAATTATCCCTGCAACAATTATAGTGGTGTTTCAATGGTGATTTTCTAGTTTCTTTATTACCTATACACTCATTAATTGTAGTCCTTCTCTAAGGAAGTGCTATCCTTTCTCCCTCATTTTTTTACTCAGCTATTTATTTATATCAGTATAAATTATAGATATTTAGGTTATTCTCTGGGTTGTAATAAAATGTTACCACTATTTATTTTGCTCAAATTGTTCCAGCTCTGGCCATTGGGAGTTCTTCTAGATTGGCTTCTGTGTTCTTTTAACATGCTCCATTTTTAAAAACACTTCCTCACTTTCTGTCATTATAAGATGCTCAAGTATAGTCTCATCTTGTATTTTCCCCACCCCAGTCCTGGAATCAACCATTTTTACAAGGAGTTCTCATTCTTTTTATTAGAGAATGATAGTTGTAGTCAAGACCTGAGTACCAGTGCTCATTGCCACTGTGGTGTTAGGCTTCTATACTCTCTCATTGAACAGAACTTGGAAATACTCATATGCACACACATGCTTGCACATGCACACACACACACTTGTATTTATTTTGGTATTTACCTTAAGTTACTTTTAATGTCAAATCTCTGAGTCAAAAGATGAAGTTTCAGAAAGGTAAGCCATATTTATCCCATAGTGAGTCTCATCTGCCCCTAAACCCAGCTCTACCCTAGTTTGTGCAGCAAATATTAGAGTAGGAGAAGGCACAAATATCATGAATTCTACTGCTGCGACCTTGGCTGCAATAGAGATCAGAAAACCCTGGTTTTTAACCTGCATCACAGCAGGCTTATGGTATCAGAAAACAAAAATTTATCAACAAATAATATCTGTTTGCACCACATATATCTACATTAGAATTACCCTTCCCTGGAGAAGGGAATGGCTACCCACTCCAGCATTCTTGCCTGGAGAATTCCATGGACAGAGGAGCCTGGTGAGCTACAGTCCATGGGGTCGCAAAGAGTCAGACACGACTGAGCGACTTTCACTTCACTTCTGGTAAATAAGGAGGGACAGGCTCCAGATTTTCCCTCACACCTGAAAAAACAACTAATCAAACCAAAACAATTAAACAAGTAAAACACTGAACTATATATAACACAGCCATTTTCAACACAATGAGCATCGTGCAATGAAAAATAGTAATTTCTGAGAGAGATGTTAAATATATTATGACCTCATTAAAAAATGACTTAATTAAAAACC